>LBNU01023242.1:9978-30488 GCA_014162995.1 Artemisia annua
AAAAAAAAAAAAAAAAAAAAAAAAAAAAAAGGCCACAGCATGGTATTTGCTATAGTCCAAGCTAATCAAGGAAAAAAGAAAAAAAACAAGCCATTATTTGCTATAGTCCAAGCTAATCAAGGAAAAAAGAAAAAAAAATGCCCATGGTGCTGCGTGGTTGGGACGGCGCAAGAGGTGATGGCGCGAGTCGGTACCGTGCGCCGTCGTTGGTCTTGGGCGGGTGGTGATGGCGCCACCCAAAACGCCATGGTACCTCCCGCTCTAAGTGAGAAACCAAAGATTTATAATCACTTGATTTTGAATAAAGAACGTGTTGACAAAAATTTAAAAGCTCACAACCATAAATCCTATATTCTAATTAGTCATTTTATTACTTGCACTTATAAGATAAAATTCCCTACATTCTCACTATGATAAATTTACTATATTTATGTTTTTCAATAACAAAGGAAAAATGATAAGCTAATAAACATAACATAATTGTCTTACATTTTTATGTTAGGTGACCGAACAACATTTTGGCCACATCCATTAATTCCCATAACAAATAAACAACTCACCTTCCATGTTCACAACAAACTAATTAAGATTATAACGTGTCAAAACTTAATTAGCTTGTATATCAGTTTACATGTGGATATATGAGCTTTTTTAAATATAGTGTCTAAATAATCATCCTAGTTAAATATGATGTCAAGACTTATCCTAAATCAGTAACTTTAGATTCTAAGGGCCCGTTTGGTTTGTAGATGGGTTTAAGATTATGATTTGGATTAGGATTAAGATTTGGATTTTGATTTGATGTAGGAAAGAGAAAATATTATATTATATATATATATATTTGTTTTAAAATATGATATTGAATTTAATTATTTGTTAGTTTTGAATATAAAATACAATAAATTTAGAAAGATGGTAAAACATAAAAAAAGTTGTGGTGGAGAATAATCCCAACACAAAGTCGCTGACAAACTTTTTTAAAACCCACTGTATGTACTCGGAATTGAAGATGCGGGATATCTCACTTTTGGTGGGCCCATTCTGAATCATCCTGTGAACCAAACATTTATAATGAGTCCTATCCCATATTTTTGTATTGATCCCTTGATACCAAACGGCCCCTAAATGTACTATCAGTGGCGAAATATCAAGGGTTGTATTTATCATTTTTCTTCTCTAATATGGGGCATGTGTGTGTCATAACAAGTTTGTGGTTAGTTTACTAAACCGGAACCATGGATGAGGATATCTCAGCTAAAATTAAAATAGTCAATTGGCTACAATTTTTTATCAAAATTATACAAGAAAGGATTCAGGGACCCAAAAAATAACTGAGGAACCCACAAAATGACTCATCAACTCATAAATTATAGCACAAAATTGTAAAAAATTGACTACACAAAATTGTAGCTAATATATTCACATATATATAATAGCATGCCTAATGTTGTATACTTACAAATAAACTTCCTACAAATCAACCAACAAAGACCACTTAACAATAGCTCATACATCTTACCACATTACATATTCTAGAAATATCACACTATATAATAATTTGAAATCTTGAATACTTACACATGAATATATCATTCAACACGTACATATTGTGTAACACTGAATATTTTGTAACTCAACTACTAACCAATGTAAGTTTATATAAGCACAAAAATGTGAGGTTTGGACTTTGGACATAAAGTGTATGTGTGTATGTTTAAAGTATGAATGAATCATGTACAATCTTGAAGTGATCTTTGTATAACTACTATTAGGTTAAGTTGTTGAAAGCAAACCTAATAGTCTTGGTTCATGACTGTGGTGGTCACTACTTTCTTCCCAATAGTATGACTTGTATTCTGTGGTACTATTGCTCATGTTCATCTCCTCTTCCTCTTCAGGAAGCATATTGAGATCAAGAAATCCTCGAGTTTCACAAACTCGGCCATCGGGTTTGTGGATCACATTCATGTTGTTTTCTTGATTCAGTTTAGCTTCGGAAACTAAGTGTGCTCTTTTGTGACCTCCTAAAGCTTGTCCCGATGAGAAAATCTTGAAGCAAATTGGACACTCGTGTACTCCCGACACCACTTTCTTTTTCTTTAGAAAACCAACTTCAAGATTGAAACTTGTTGATTCTTGATAACCATTTGATGTTTTTGAATCATACCTATTGACGGTTTGATCATAATCTAGCATGGGTTTGTGCTCGATTTTGTTTTCGTTTTGAGTTTTCAAATTAAAATCTCCCTTAAGCTTGTTATGACTTGCTTTATGGCCTCCAAGTGCTTGATAAGAATGAAAACTTTTGTTACAAGTAACACAAGCAAACTTTCTCTTGCTCGAGTCTTCAAATTCACCAAAAGAACCAAAATCAAAACTTTTGATCGAACCCACCTCAGGTTTTCCAAGAAAATCAAACTTTTTCGTCCTAGAAACATTTTGACTTAAATTTTTACCCTCAACTTTATTTAATTTCAACAAAACAGAGGAATTGTAGTCATCATATGATTCAAATTCATTACCCCATTTCCCACTATCTCTTGAAAGCATCATCAAAGATATGGCAACATCTTGTTCTTGCTCATCTTCTATTTCGGATACCATACTTGTCGAAGCATTATTGCTACTAAGTTGATTATTGTTATTAGCATTCATAGAGATTGAAGATGTACTTGCAATTGCAGTAGTTGTAGAAGCAACTATGTACCTTTCCTTTCGCATGTTTCTCGGTCTTGATCCTGATCTTGATCTCTTGACTCGGCGATATTTGGCATCTAGATTTTGATCTAAACATGCAATATTCTTGTTCTTGTTGTTTGAGACTTTCATTGAGTGACATTTCATGTGCCCAAACAAAGCTTTCCAAGACTGAAACCCTTTTCCACATTCCTTACATATTTTATCAAGAACACTCAAACTAGGTTCATTCTTCACTTCATGATGATGATCATCATCATGATTACTTGAGTTGATCATGTGAGACCTCATGTGACCCCCTAATGATCTTCCACAAGGAAAACTCTTGTTGCACAATCTACACAAGTGTTTCCTGGCTTCTTGATCAATCTCCTCCATTCAACTAACAAACTCTAATCCAATTTAAGAACCAAACCAAGAACTCGAGATACAAAGAAATTACCCCAATCAAGAAACAAGATCAAAAGATGCAATCTTATCTTAAGATGAGTACTATGAAATTTTCAAAGTTGGAATTAAAAATCAAAGAATCCATCCTTGATTCATCTTGTTCTTGATGAGATAAATATTTTAATATCTCAACTCTCGTTTTTATTTGAACCAGCAACCTTTCAGTTGACACGACTTTATACCACTTGTCAAGATTTGTCTTAGAAAAATAAACAAATTTTGACGAGTTTTGAACCAACAACTTCTAGTTAATAAAACTTGATGCAACCTTGCAAAGCTAGGTGTTTTCTAACAACAAAGATTTCATAAAAAAAACTCAACGACCTTTTAGCTATTTGATGAGATTTAATACATCTTGTTGGTATCAAGAATAATATTTAAGCAAAGAGATGATGGGTCGGTTACTATGTACCTTTGTTGCTAATGATGGCGATGAACAAGAAAATTAAGAAGTGGTTTGCACTCACACTCACACTATTTCTCTCTCTAGAAACTCATGTGTTTTTCTCTCTAAAAGTCGTGGAGAGAGAGTAGTGTGGGCTATATTTGGAGGAGAAGTGAGAAATTTATGCATAAATTTATGCATGGAAGTAAGGATAAAAAGGAAGCTAAAGCAAAGATGGTTGCACGTGTGATTGAGTAAAGATCTTAGGATAATATGATATCAACGGCTGAGATTGATCCACGTTAGTTGTGGAAGCTAAGTCCTTACACTTTCAGATTCATTATTCCCACGTCTTGTTTGCCTTGCAAGCACGAAGACAAGTGAAAGGTTCCACTATCTCTATTAAATACAAAATATTTTTATTACATATATATACTTTAATGAAATTTTTTGATAAATACTTCAAATTTAAAACTTTATAAATAGTTTGAGCTTGCTCCAAACATATACCTGAACATAAATATTATATGATTAATGCTATGTCAAACTAATAATGCTCCTAAAATATTTTGAATGTCACATGTCATGAATTTACTAGCTTGGAAAAATGTTTTACTTTCTCATTTCATACATTAAAGTTCTAGAAATATATAATAGCTATATATATCATACTTTTCTTTTAGAAAAAAAACTAACATAATACTAAATTCTGGTTTAAAGAAATTAAAAGTAAGAATCGACATGCCTGCATAGTTGAAAGCAAGGTAAAAGCTTTAGCAAGTAATGAAGTGGTTGCATAGTAGGAGCCTTTTTTTTTTGTCAATTTGGTGCAACTTTCAAAGAAGATTCAACTGATTTTACTATGCTGTCCAACTACTTTTTTGTCCTTTTTATTCCATGAAGTTCATAAAAATGTTAATAGTAGAATTAGATTTGCAAAGTGAGATGAAATTTCTCATTACTATCTAACTTTCGTGAGCTTTAAAATGACTGAATTTGAGCCTCCAAGTGTATACCCAAGCTACAAGGTGCTAGTGTTCTATACGCTTAGATGAGCCTATTAATTAGTTATATAGTCAAATGAGCCGGCTCACTTAGGCTCGAAATTGTCATGCCTTGGGACGAACCTAATTATGAGTCCTTTGAAAATAAAAACTCGTCTAGTCTACATTCTTGAAAAGTAATTAACCAAAATACAGATTTTTAGCAGCTCGAAAAAAGATATTGGTGGAACTTTGGGTAAGTAGTTGTTTCATATCAAGTTGTTAAGGAGTTGTCCAACAACCACTCCCTTTAATGCATCTAACTATGGTTTAATCTATGAATTAATCATTAATCAACACTTTTGCTTTCATGGGTTGCAGTTCATTCATGAAGACTCGCACCTATTGTTGTGAGAAACTGATTTAGCCAAATAGATTGATTCAGTTATAATCATTCATATAATAGTTTGTAACTTGTATGGTTATATGAGTACTATAGGTGTATGATTAAAATCTCTTTTTTCAGGTTCTTGCAAACTTTTGTCTTCACTTCTATACCGTTTAGTTGACATATCGAAAAAATGCGTTACTTTGGCTTTTATGCTCTCGCTGTTAATATGACAGGTTAAAGGCCTAAGCCTAAAGGTTTAGGGTCTATTGGGTTTAGGGTTATGTTAGTTTTATTCTCTAAGTTATGTTTTATTATAAATAGACATGAAATTTTATTATGTAAACACAATTAATAATATCTCAATTTGCTATCTTACATGATATCCGAGCTTTAGGTAAGATCCACCTACAAAATTTGCTATCCTTCGGTCATCGGCTACTCACCGGTGATCCAGAGGAATCCCGGTTATTTTTTCTTTATTTTTTTAGTTAAGATTTTGTTTTTCGTATTAATGCATAAACCCTAAACCATAGCCGTTAAAACACACAAAATATGTGAGTTGCCTTCAATCAACCATGTTTTTTCTCTTTCTCATCAAATTATTTTCGTTGTTGAAGATCATTATCATTGACAACAAAGTTGACCACTAAATTGTCGCTCTCTTCTTAAGGCAAAGCAAGCCATGATGTAAAAAATAGCAAACGTCAATGAAATGATGGAAATCGCAAAACAGTATACAATTATGTCGCCAAATACAAGTTCATCTTCATGTAAACGAACAACAAAAAAGAGGAAAAAAAAGAAAAGAAGAAGGCGATTCAACATTATATCCAGTTTGTACGTCTGAAAACCTCATGTTCAAACTGTGGGAGTGTTAGATGATAGGTTAAGGCCCACTCCTAAAGTCTTAGGTCCATAATGCGTGGTTTTGCGACCTTACAACAGCTTTTACCTCTCAAGGGATCTTAAGAGGCTTGCAATCCCCACCAGGCAGTGTACCTGACCGATGTAGTATAGTGTAGTGGCAAGTACCGGGGGATTGATCGTTCTCTAGGGGAATAGTGTCGTTAGGATTGAAAAACTACTCTAATAGGTCTAAGGGTGAGGGAAGATTCTTTTTGTATTTTATGTTTTTAGGAAAGCAAGTAAAATTATCTCGGGTTTGAAGGAGTGGGCGGAATTAGTTGCTAGTCAACTAACCCAAATAACTACAAATGCAAATAAAATAAAATAAACGAAAATAAAATAGTTGTGAAAACTAATATGGAGAGAAGTGTGTTTACTTAGATTTCATTACTCCCTAACTATCTTTTACCGGTTGATTAGTGTGTTATAATTGCGTGGATGACGGGTTGCATTCCTTAATACCAGTCGTGGGGGTGTGTACGAACTTCCCCAACTCTATAAGCTCCTACTTCACTCCTATGTCGAGCCGACTAAAAGCTCCTAACATGGGATCACTAGAATTCGCTCATGCATTAAATACAACCATATAATCGTAGTACACATCCGATCATGTTTCTTAAGACGTTCAAGCAAGTTACCGTATAGGAGGTTAGCCAGTTTTCTTAAGCCTAACATCGATAAACATTCATCCAATACAATTAATAACACACCATTCAACCAATAATTAATAGTTAGGTTTCATTAGATCTAAGCAAACACGAAGAAAACCTAGCCTAGCATGTTAAACAAAAGACAAGAACAAGATAGAATCAAACAACACATAGACATATTGAATGATTAATTGATAACTTATCTTCAATGTAACATGGAAGATCTCAAGGTGAAAAACCTTGAAAAAACTGCTAAAATTCGTATTAGGGTTCCTCTCTAAAAAGTTCCACACAATGAATGAAAATTGCGAAAATATATATAGGAAATCAGATCTGACGGCGTCACTCTTTGGATTGTGACGCCGTCACCTCGCCGTGCTAGGGTTTCCTGACGGCCTCTTGACGCCGTCCCCCTTTAAGTCCCAAAATTCCATTCTGGCTTATCAAGGAAAATCTTCACATCCACCTCCGTTTGTCTAGCTTGACGGCGTCACCTCCTAAGCCTTGACGCCGTCATGGGTACTGTTCCAGCAGAATTAGATACTTTGTCGTTTTCTTCACTTTTATGCTCCAAAAACGTCCAAAATGCTTTCTTTTCCAGATTTCTTCTCCAAAGTACCTAAAATAACAAAATGAACGATTTAGGGCAATATTTGATCAAATAATTACGATTTAGGGCTTAAATGACCCCCCAAAAGCGGTACACTTTTCGCCTCATCAGTCCATTAGGTTCAGGGTTATGTTAGCATATTCTCTAAGTCATGTTCTATTATAAATAGACATGAAATCTCATTATGAAATAACACAAAAGCACAATCAATAATATATCAATTTGCTATCTCACACTCGCTAGTTATCAACCACGATCTAAGTATGTATAACTACCAAACTGTTGGTAATCAAAAGACGAACAAATAACAAAACAAACAAACCAAGCGGAAACTTTATTCCAAATTATCAAACCAAAATCAAACATACCAAAAATTCAAAACTATCAAAGGCCAAAGTATTCTAAAGTTATTTTACCGGGTGGATTACCCTTTACCCCAAAAAAAGTATTCTAAACAGTGGTGGAGCTAGGAAAAAAAATTTGGGAGGGCCGAAACAAATTATTTTTCGGAAGAACATTAGATGGGAGGGCCGAAACAATTTTTTTCCCGGAAGAACACACGAAATCGCGAAAAATACACTAACGGGCTTAGACCTAGGGGGTCGGGACCCTTCTCGGTCCCTTAATAGCTCCGCCTCTGATTCCAAAGCTAGCAATCCTTATTTATAGACTAAACAAACCGTCATAAAACAGTTTCTTAATTTTAAGCAAACTCAAACACCAAAACTTGTAGGAAAGTCACACAAATTACCAAATTTACCCAGCAACCCTTAGAGTTTACATCACTTTTCAAATAATCTTCATCGTGCCTTGAACTCTTCCACATGTTCCAAACTAAATTCAAAAATCCAAACGCTAGAGATACTAGCCTAATTCAAACAAACGATTGATTCCCAAAAAGGATCCGAAGCAAACGCTGACGACTTCAAAACGAACATTCAAAAGTTAATCGACATATTCAAAACAGTCAACCAAACAATCAGTCAGCTTAAACGATCTTCAACAAAGACAATCAAACTCAGGTAACCAACTTCAAAAGCCCGCAAAACGAGGATCCAAATTTTCCAAACTAACAAAAAAAATCCAAATGACATGATTAATACCAAATCTTGAAAAACCAAATTGATCTACAACTTTCAAATATCAAATACCAATTCTAATGACCCACTTATTTGATAAGTATTACGGTCTAACTTAAAACTTATGATCCAAGTATCAAACAAATTCAAATTAAAATAACTTGACGAACGGACTATAATAATTTAGACGCCCCAAATATGATACAGATAATCATAATAACCCACTTATGTAATAAGGATTATGGTGCTAATTCAAATAAAACCAAAACAAAACAAGTTGTTCAGAAAATTGAGTAACTTTGATTACCTATATCTTCATCTACGAACATCACATAACGAATTTATTCACTGAGATTGTAGATATATGTATCTAGAAGCAACAACCCAAATATCATGATGATTCAACAGTTAACAAATGAGATATGACAATCCTTCCACGGTTGCCAGAAAGTGACGAACAAAACAGACCAACAACTTCGACTGAATGTCGCACTTTTCTCAAAACTTCAGTCATAAAACTAGACGGTAAACGCTAGGACTATGTATCTAGAAAAAACAATGTGAACTTTATCTTGATTTAACAGTTTACGAATCTTAAATCGCGATTCTTCCACAAGTATGCTCATTAAGACGAACCGAAAACCAAAATCAATTCAAGTGACTTTTCAAATGAAAAAGAGTCCAACTTCAATCGAAAAACAAACGAACATTAATCCTAACAAACCCGTAATTAACCTTTTTTTTTCTTTTTCTTCCTGCCTAAACGAACTTGGCTTTTATACAACTTGTTGGTAATCAAAAGGCGAAAAAAATAACAAAACAAACAAACGAAAAGGAAGCGTTATTCCAAATTTTCAAACTAAATACAAATGTACTAAAATTCAAAAGTATCAGATTCTAATTCAAAAAGTATATAGAATTTTAAAGTTGTTAATCCTTATTTATCAATTAAACTAACCCTCGTAAAATAGTTTCCTAATTTACTCTATTACATTCATTGAAGTGAAACTTGGAGCCAATATTGTTGCGAAGCCGCCGGTTGTGTGGTCGTCTGCAGGGAGGATGTAATACCCTGGGCAAATCCCACATTGGCCGTGACTTGGAGTGATGTTGGGACATATGTTAACATTCGCCTTATATGACAACAACGCGTTTTGTGGTCTAACGGTTAATCGCCCATTTGATTAAGCGTGCTCATGTGAGAGTAGTACTGGCTTGGGTGACCTGCCGGGAAGTCTTCACATGAGGGCCACAAAATTAAAGCCGTGAGCCTACGGGCAAAGCGGACAATATTGTGGTCTATAAGGCGGGGTGTTATAGAGGAGGATGACTCGGGTGTATTGTGGAGCCTCGGCTCGAGCAGACACTATTCACACGCTGAGCCGAGCGAAGCCATTTGGCTACGCTGATTAAAATAAGGTTAGTGGGTTTTACACTTATTTGTCATTTAATTTTAGGGTTCGCTGCATGTTGTACACATGTTTTCCATTATCGGTTCTAGACGTTTTTATACGAAAACCAGATCCAATTTTTTATTTGTTTGGTTTGGTTTTTTATTCAAAAATCAGGCATACACAAGGGTTGCAGGTAAGAAAATTAGAGAAGAAATTTATTTTATGCAAACGATATTATTATTTAGGGTTTGTTGATTTAGTTGGTAAAAGCTTAAATTGTTTTAGGGATTTTGGTCAGAATGATGAGTAGAACGCCTTATTATGCTTACTATATCTTTACAGTCAGCTAAAAGAGTTAATTGATGTGTTAGGGTTTTTGTACACTGTTCATGCATTTTATTTTGAATCAAAGTTATTAAGTTTAGTTTCTTTATTTTGCATTTAAGTTGGAAATTATTTTAAGGGCTTTGGTTGGGGTGATGAGTAGAATATTTGGTTATGCTTGTTGTTTAAAATTTAACAGCTTGTTGTCTAAAATTTAACTTGCATGTTGTCATTTTGCAGGATTTATGGCTGATATGGGCAGCACTTGCTTGACTATTTTGGTTTCACAAAAATTGGAAGACATAAAATGCAATTATATTATGAAGCCAACTTTAGTTTTGGTGTGGCAAAAACCGTATGACATAAAATGCAACCGTATTTTATAGCTGATTTGCTATCTAAGCTAGGGTAATAGATTTAGGATTTCAATAATTGTCATGTTTTGTAGATCTTACTTGGATATCATTTACTTGGTTGTGATGATTTAGTTACTCTATGAGTGGTAATTTAGGCATGGCAAAAACTGGATGGCATAAAATGCAACCGTATTTTGAAACCAATAAGATATATACGCACAAATTCAATTGTTTCATAACTTGACATCACAAATTAGAAGTTCTCAGTTACTGAAAAAGTTTGTTGATCGACTAAATCCCAATGCAGTCGATTCTTGAGGAGTGTAAGGGTGTGCTCGGTGCCTTGGTATAATCTTGAGTTTTGTTGCATTTTCCTTTAAGAGTATATTCAGCACATTCAGGATTTGTTGAGAATGTTGAGATCCTGCACTCTACTTTGTTGTTGTTGTATGTAGGCGATTCTTAAGGAGTGCGAGAGTGCTTGGTATAATCTTAAGGTTTGTTGCATATTCCCTTACGATTATATCTAGCATCCTTAAGGCTTCTTGAGAATGTTGAGATCATGTGCTATGATTCATTCGTGCATAATTTTTAGATATGCAAGAGATAAAAAGGTATATGTATATAGAAGTATCTTTGGTGTGGACAGTGGCTTTGTGGATTTGTTGATAGTTAATGTTTACTTTTACACAACGATATTTGCTTCACAGTACTTGTGGGACTATGATGATTTGGTTACCTCTTGAGTTGTAATTTAGATGTGGCTAAAACCGAATGGCATAGAATGCAACCGTCTTTAGCAGCCAATGCAATTTCTGAGCCAAATCAACTTGTGTAAAAACTAAATGCAAAATAGTAGGACTATGGGATTTTATATCCTGCCTCGAACACAATATTTTATTATATGGTCCATAAAAATCGTTGTTTACTGTTGGAATTATGCCCTTTAACAGTGAAGTGTGTTGTTTGGCTATGATGAATTCTGCCATGCCAAATACCGGATGGCATAAAATGTAACCGTGTTTTGTGGCCGAAATGGTATCTGAGCCAACAAATAAAGAATTTTAGTCCAAATAGTAGTACCGGCTCCAAGTTTCACTTCAACATATGTTATATGGTATAATATAATGTATGCAAATGCAACAATGTTGTCTTTTTTTTAAGCATGTTTGGAAGGTGCCAGTTTGAGCTTGGCTCGGCTTACAAATAGTACGTTCTGCTTTCATTTTTTAAGGAAATGATAAACTAGATGTACAACATGCAGTTAACCCTTGATGGAAAACAGACTAAAAACAGCAGGAACAATAAAGCCTTTATTTTGTCAAGAACGAATTAAAATCGCGATAATACGCATGTTGTCGTGGCAATTTACTTAGTTTGAAATCATGACAGGTTAATCTACTTTTTAAATTCTTTACAGACCTAAGCGTTGAAGGGAAAGCAAGCAGTCAAGAATCTCATGATGGGACTGTGAAAACTGAAACATTGGTGTACGAATATTGTGAGGATTCATGCAAAGAGGTTATCATGATTAGCATAAGACTGATAGTCAATATTAAAAATGTATAAGAGGCTGTGATGATTGATTTGGATGTGTTTAAATGATCGAGAATTGGCGGGGCAATTTACTAAGTTTGTAGCCATGGCAAATTAATCCTTTTTCTAGATTCTTTGCAGATCTGAGCCTCATCAAATCAGGCATTTTGAGTCCCAACGTCAAAAGTGCTTGATTGAGTTTGTGAAGCATACAATAATAAGTTGGTTGGTAAAGAGTTTGTTTTTGGTTTCTTTGATATCGATGTGATTTACTTCAAATGTTTGATATTTTTGTTTCTTGCAACTTTTAGTTTCTTAGTGCATTAGGTAGCTTATCTTAATGTAATTGCATTTTGAGGTGTAGGACGAAAAGTGCTTGATCGAGTTCACGAAACATACAAGAGTGAGTTTGGTTGGTAAAGAGTTTGTTTTTGATTTGTTTGATGTCCATATGATTGAGGAGGAGAAATTATGTAGTGTGCTTAGTCTATTTGATTTTTTATTCATTGCGATTTTTAGTTTGTTGATGTTTTATCTTCGTGTAATTAGGAGTTAAGGATACTGAAACAGAGTATGCAGATGTTGGTTTATGTCTCGCACTTAAAAAAAGAGTTGAGAAGGGCATTGTGTAATGCCAGAGTTAGTGGTCATTTAAATGTTTTTGAACATGATCAGGCACTTTTTTTTTATGTTTTCTTTGTTGCGATTTTTAGTTTTTTAGTGTGATATTGTCATGTAATTAGGAGTTAGGGAAAGTGAAACTGAGTATGTGGATGTTGGTTTATGTCTCGCACTTGACAAATTAGGTTTGAGAAGGGCATTGTGTGACGTCAGAGTTGGTGGTTATTTGGATGTTATTTTAGTATTATCAAGCACTTTTCGTCGTATGTGATGATTAGATTCTTTTACTACAAATTAAGTTGTTTTGGTTGATGGTCGAAATTATAAGAGGCTATGATGATTGATTTGAATGTGTCTGATTAGAATCGAGAAAATTTGAGATTGTTTGTATCTTGACGGGGCAACTTACTAAGTTTGCAGCAATGGCGGATTGATCCTTTTTTAGATTCTTTGCAGATCTGAGCCTCATCAAATCGAGCATTTAGAGTCATAGTGTCGAAAGTGCTTGATTGAGTTCATGAAACATATGCCCTAAGTTGGCTAGTAAAGAGTCCGTTTTTGGTTTCTTTGATATTGATGTGATTTACTTGAACTATTTGATGTTTTATTTCTTGCAACTTTTAGTTTCTTAGTATATTAAGTAACTCATCTTCATGTAATTGCATTTTTAGGTGTAGGACAAAAAGTGCTTGATCAAGTTCGTGAAACATATGAGGTGAGTTTGGTTGGTAAAGATTTTGTTTTTGGTTTGTTTGAAGTGTACTTCAACTGTTTGGTGTTTTGTTTGTTGCATCTTTTAGTCTGTAATGAATTAGGCAAGTCATCTTTGTGTAATTGCATTTCGAGGTGTAGGATTGAAGTGTTTCATTAAGTTCACGAAACATCTGACTGTAAGTTGGCCGGTAAAGCATTAGTTTTTAGTTTATTTCATGTCTATGTAATTGATGAGGAGCAATTTTGTAGTGTGCTGAGGCTATTTGATGTTTTCTTTTTTGCAATTTTTAGTTTGTTGGTGTGTTATCTTCATGTAGTTTAGGAAATTGAAACCGAGTATACGGATGTTGGTTAATGTATCCCACTTAACAAAAAAGCTTTGAGAAGAGAATTATGTGATGTCAGAGTTAGTGGTCGTTTAGATGTTATTGAACATGATCAAGCACTTTCCATCCTATGTGATATTTCGATTCTTTTACTACAAATTGAGTTGTTTTGGTTGATAGTCGAAATTATAAGAGTCTATGATGATTGATTTGAATGTGTCTTATTAGAATCGAGGAAAGCTTAGATTATCAACATCTTGGAAGGAAACTTATTGTGTTTCCAGTCATGCCAGATTGATTCGATTTTTTTTTACTTTGTAGATCTGAGCCTCATCAAATGAGACATTTTTTTAATTCCTATGATTTTTGTGAGTATAGATGTGACGTTGTACTTACAGGTTTATGGTCCGTGCTTGCCTATATTTTGTATATACGGTTGTGCTTACGTTTTCTCATATTGTTCCTTGTCTCACACTGATGAAAGAGGATTGGTTACCTCAACTATGCGGGTGCACCGATGCCGCTGTGTTTCTTGGTGGGTTTTCCATAGCTACCACTTAATTTTAGAGGTTAGTTGTGAGCTTAACACCTGTTTCCATTATCAGTAAGACTAGCAAATCTTCCCAGGCAATCTCCACCTTACCATTGATGTAAAGAATTTCGAAGATTCCTTTGGAGTATTTTACCTTTTTTTTATAAATCTATTGGATAGTGGATGTCGGGCTATGATGATTTTGTCGCCCGTTGAGTCTTAATTTTGGCATGCCAAAATCCGGAAGGGATAAAATGCAACCAGGTTTTGTAGCCAATACAATATCTGAGCCAAGGCATAAATATTCTTCGTTTTTGTATTTAGGCTCTCTGAGGAACGTCAATTGGACATGCTAATGTTCGCGTGTGGAGGATGGGAAGAATTGATATGGAGGCTTTCTGCGATGCACGCAAGAAGAAGTTTTTTTTTTTTTTTTTTTTTTTTTTTTTTAAGAAAAAGCCTTTCGCTGACCTTCTTTTTACAAAAAATTGCTCCTTCCATGCATTATAGAAAGCCTTCATATCAATTTCTCCCATTTTCCTTAAATCAAATTATTCTGTCCACTTGACATATCGTGAATAGCCTGAATACGAAATAATCAATTTCATAGATAAATGTTTCTTATTAGGAGGAGATCCTCACATATGTTATACTCTGAAAAGGGGAGATGATCCTTTAATAGTGTGTCGTGACCTGCTACAACAACTCAGGTATTATGAAATCAATTCATTTACTACTCTTTTGTTCATTTTGTTGTTGTGTTTCATTTACGTTTCCATGTGCTTTATTAAAAGCTTGGATCAATTGAGATAGATGTGTGCTTTTAATGTTTTGAAAAATGTTTATTTGAATCTCTTTTTTCATTTGGTAATCATCTTTATACTGATTGCATAGACACACGCTTAATAGTTCTTCAATATGCAGCTAATAACTTTCTTCAATCTGGGTTTTGGATTATTTAAATATTTAATTACTTTTATCCATTTTCTTCAGATATGACTGTTTAAACTAACATTTTATTAATTTTTTATCTATAACAAAAAGCTGCAGACCTCTTCAACCTCCACGAGTTGAGGCATATTTGTGACATAAAGTAGTGTACATCCTCCGGAGATCAATAATACATGGTCACGGTAAGTATTAAAAGATGTGACAACGATGATGATAATGCTAAATTGCTTAGTTTTTCAGACGAGATGGACACCATCTATATTTTCATAGTAGTTTAGATTCAGCTGATTAAAAGTCAATATCATTGATAAAATGCGCTTACCTAGAGAAAGATAGGAAACATAAGAGAATGTCATTAAATTGATTTGGTGCAAATTCTTTCACCATATCCTTTTTTGTTTCCCACCTTTCTATAGCTAAGTCTTTTTTTTTTCACTAGTCTTGGGTTTCTGATGATCTGAAGCTTAACTATTCTCAAAGAATAAAATTACTCATTTTTCTTTCATAACAGAGCTATATTTACCATTATCATCATCATTGTCATCTCTTTTAATATGATCAAGCATTGTTTAATGTAAAAAGGCCGTTGTTGTATTTCATTCATGTTTCGATTTTTTGTTACAACTCAAGTTATGGTTTGTTTACTCCCGCTTGATCAAAAAACCTCGACAGTTTATTTACAGTTGGTGCACTTCCTAGAAACAAGTCATGGCTCACAATCTCATGTTCGCTCAAAGAGCTATGACTGTTTAGTAGTTATATCTGATAAGTTAGCGGATAGTATTTTGGTTTCTTTTTTGTTTGTGTGCCATTCTTGGATTTGTGGATATGTGTTAGTAATTGTTTTAATATTGCCACAGTTTTTGTATATTTTTTACTTGATTTTTGTTATAATCAGAGTTAAGTGTATGTTTATAACTGTTAGATACAGGTTATTAGCATTCATTATATTTGCAAAAAAAATTATTCTTCAAACACATAAAGTTATATCGTATACAAACACTCCACCGCAGCGCGTGGATTAAAATTCTCGTTCTAAACATAATCAAATATTAAAACTTGTAGGACAGAACACACAAATTATCAAATTTATCGAACAACAATTTAAATTTAAGTAACTTTTTAACAAAAAGCATTTATAAGAATCGTAAACTAATGCTATCTCTTCTTGTGAATGTCAAGTCACTTATTATATTTTAATGGAGTGTTCTACGCCATCTAAGTGTGTATGACAATATAATACTGGGAGACCTTGGACCTATTGAATGAAAAACTATGGTTGACAAAACTAGTAATAAGTAGAAGCAGTCGAGTTACTTGTCATTCGAAGGCGCTGATGTAGTCGTATTTTAAATTATAAAGTATAATATAACAGTAAAATTTAAACGCTTCTTCAAGCAGTGTTTGAAAAATAACGTCCAGAAAAGAAAGGAATAACACTAAACATTGTGTGTTAAACGAGCTTTTGATTTTGAATCATAAACGCTACATGCTTTTTTTTAACACTTTCGTGTCGGCAATGTTATCCGGAAAAGAAAATTTGAAAAAGTATCTCGATATTTCTACCAGTGAATGTCGTCTTGTGGCTTCTCTACTTGATTTCAACAATTCTACCTTCTGTCAACATTATTGACCAATGGAATAGTTTTCTTACAAAGATAGCTACTTCACCATTTGATTATAACGGGTTTTTAATAATTTCAAATAACTATTGTAGTTACGAGTCGTAACTTACGACTATGCGAAATAGATAAAGTGTAACCCAGTAGTACATTAGATACTTCGTTTCGTTTAGATATCTTTGATTTTCTTGCACCTGAGGTGGTGAAGCAACTCAACAGAGTCTAACAAGTAATGAATAGTAATGTTATGACACCTAGATCCGCATATATTGTTTTTAAAAGAGTTGGTTTTACAATCCAAAAAGAGCTATCGGCGCAGCTTATTGCTCGTTTGCCTTCTACCACTATATAAATCCTATTTTAATATCAATAAAAAGTTGACAAAACTTAAAAATATCTGTTTAATAATAATTTTGTCAATTAGACTCATAATTAACTTTTGCTACTGATTACATAAAGTATTTTCTTATAATTGGTAGGCAAAATAATTAACATGTTAAAGTCAAGAATATTGCTAGTAAAACCACCGTTAAATAGCTTGATGGCAAGTCTTTTAACTTTCTCACAAAAAGGTATTTCTATTGTTTAAACCTCACTAGATACACATACAAAACCAACTGGGTAGCTCAGTTGGCTACAAAACCAAAAGGTATTTCTATTGTTTAAACCTCACTAAAGGTCTCAGGTCCGAGGCTTGCATACTGCCCAATTGGATGTCACTGTGGGCTCGGATCACTAACTACTAACTCGCCATTCAAAAAAAAAAAANCCAAAACTAGATACACATACAAGGTCGAAGGAGAAATAGTCAAAAATAATAACGAAGATATCTCAGTCAAGCCGTGTATATCCGAATCAGACTCCCATTTCATATTTAACTGAACAAATAAAACCTCATTAGTTTACGCCTAGTATTATTGCTTGTAAACTACAGGAACTTGTAAGTTCTTACATTGGTTGATGGAAGATAACTAAAGTAACAAGACTATGAGATTATATAAGTTGTTGGTAAATAGTCTTATTGTTATTAATATATGTATCTAAAAATATTCAAGAGTAATAAGGATCAAATTTTTGCTTATTTTTTATGGTTTATGCGAGCTAGTTCTGTTACTTAATATCCATTCTATCAAAGATGCCGATGTTTAATCGATTACAAAAACTTAACTAAAAGTTAATTACATATATCTACTAGCTCATCATCTGTAGTGCATACTAGGTTGTGGCATTGGTGTATCCTTATGTGACATTAGGCATCAAATGGCGTCCCACGTCCCCTTCCAACAGGGGCGGAACTTTTAAGGGGCAGGGGAGGGTCCCGGCCCCCCTCCAAAAGTTACGAAAACTAGTGTAAATATTATGGGTTTTAGGGGTAATTTAGTTGAGAATACAAACAAATCTCTAATCCGACCCACCCCCCCAAAAAAAATAAAATAAAATTCGGCCCCTTCAAAATAAATATTTAAGTTCCGCCACTGCCTTCCAAGAAGATGTCAATATGCATGGAGCATCCGCGTACACATGCCGATCATCATGTGTGTGTACTACTTGCGAATTTTTATTTGATTGATGAAAAGTGGCTAGCTTAGGTCACCATTGCAAGAGAAATTTTCGTGGGCAATGATGGAAGAATGAAAATGTCGTGACACGGATGCATAGTTATCGTAAGTTTTATAGTAGTGAAATCGGAGTGTATAGTTGTTCGGTTTGTTGTATTTATCCTTTCGATGATCGAGATCAATGAACTTAACATATATGTTTAAATTTATGTCTAATCCATAATAGTATGATACATCAATAATGTATTTTCTCGATTTACAAGGTTCCTGTTTCAATATGCTCTAAGCTGGAGTCCATGCGAAACAAGTTCTTCATTGGCAGCGAGATTGGCGAGAAGAAAATGACTTGGGTGAGTTGGAATAAATGCCTTGCCAGTAAGATTTCAGGAGGTCTCGATATCGGTAGTATCCTTGCTCTTAATGCGAGCCTTTTATTTAAATGGATTTGGCGGTTTAAGCAAAAATCAACTGATCTTTGGGCAAGGGTGATTAAGGCGATTCATGGTCATAATGGAGGTATTCATGTTGATTCCATGTACTCTCCTATTCAAGGTACATGGAATGGTATTTTGTCTATGATTAACTCTCTCAAGCTTAAAGGTATAGACCTTCTGTCTTTGTGTACTCGCAAAGTAAGGCATGGTGCTTCTGTATGTTTTTGGGATGACATTTGGTGTGGGTCTCAGCCTCTAAAATGCATCTTCCCGCGCATATATATGCTTGAAAATGATAAAGGATGTTATGTTGTAGATCGGATTTCTTCTCTTGATTGGAGCTCTTTTCTTAGGAGAAACCCGTGAGGGGGTATCGAAGCTTCCCAATTAATGGATTTGCAAAATCTTATTCGGGACGTTGTTCTTTCTGACCAATGTGACTCTTTGACATGGTCGCCTAATTTCCAAAGGCTACACTGTTGCTTCAGCTCGCCATTTGATTGATAGCCATATTCTTGATTTCAGCCCTAATTTCACACGTTGGAATCGGAAAGGTTAATGTTTTTTTATGGAGGTTGTTGCTTAACAAGCTTCCTTCTAGGGTGAACTTGGACAAGAAAGGTATTGATGTCGACTCGATTCTATGTCCCATATGTCACAAAGATGTAGAAACCGTTAATCATCTCTTCTTTACTTGCGACATGGCTAAAGACTTGTGGGCTATGTTGGCAAGATGGTGGGATTTAGACATTCCTTTTTGCATGAGTATTTCGGAATGGTTTGAGTGGCTTGATTCTTTGGCCATCTCTCTTAAGGCGCGGGTGTTCTTTGAAGGAGTGGGAGGGACTCTCTTGTGGTTCATTTGGTTTTTTCGCAACCGGCTGGTTTTTTCTAATACTCCTCCTAAAAAGGCGTTGGTTTGGGATAGTATCATTTCCCAATCGTTTTTATGGATTTCATCTAGAAATCCTAAATATAAATTTAGTTGGATAGGTTGGTTGCAAAATCCTATAGCTATTATAGACTCTTTGTAATTGTTTTTTAGCTTTTGCTAGTATTAATAAAATGCCGCCGTAAAAAAAAAAAAAAAAAAAAAAAAAAAAAAAAAAAAAAAAAAAAAAAAAAAAAAAAAAAAAAAAAAAAAAAAAAAAAAAAAAAAAAAAAAAAAAAATGTATTTTCTAACTTGAATTTTCACTTTGATTTTTTCACTTAGCATCATCTTATATTTTTAACATGTTATTGGTCATGCATTTTAGGTGTAACAATCATTTTATTTTCCTTAAATGGTACATATATCATGATTAGAGCATCTCTGATACTATGGATTTTATCATGTCCGTAGCGTTGTTAAATCATGTCAAATCAGTTTTTTACTAACCATTATTTTTCAAAAATTTGCTTATTTACTTCCATAAACTTTCATGTCCATAAATCATCCCCACTTCTTTAATCATCGCACACATAATTTTCTTTCTCCAAAAGTTTATTTGTATATCTCACCAAACAATAGATGTTTATAGGCAGGGTTATTGCATTTAAGGGTCATTGTATTTTTGAAAAATGTTTGATTAGGTCATTGTACAATTTTTTTGTTTGTTCATGTCATTGTACTAAAGTTTTTATAGTTTTGAGTCACTGTACTATTAGAAAAAGGAAAAAATTACACGGATGGTCCTTGTGGTTTACACAGATTGCATGTTTAGTCCCTATTTCATTTTAATTACACCAGTCGTCCCTATTTTGTGAAACCTTGCACATTTTAGTCCCTAATTTGGATGGGCCGTTAGTTTGGCCGTTAAGTTATTTGCACCGTTAGTCCTCCGTTAATATTTTTTGCATCGTTAGTCCTCATTTTCTAAAAAAGTCCTCATTTTTTGCACCGTTGGTCCCTACGTTAATATTTTGCACCGTTGTCAATCTTTTTACGTTTCCGTCCATTTTTTAACGTTCTCGTCCGTTTTTTAACGTTTTCGTCCATTTTTTTACGTT
>LBNU01023242.1:30515-47406 GCA_014162995.1 Artemisia annua
GAAAAAATTACACGGATGGTCCTTGTGGTTTACACAGATTGCATGTTTAGTCCCTATTTCATTTTAATTACACCAGTCGTCCCTATTTTGTGAAACCTTGCACATTTTAGTCCCTAATTGGGATGGGCCGTTAGTTTGGCCGTTAAGTTATTTGCACCGTTAGTCCTCCGTTAATATTTTTTGCACCGTTAGTCCTCATTTTCTAAAAAAGTCCTCATTTTTTGCACCGTTGGTCCCTACGTTAATATTTTGCACCGTTGTCAATATTTTTACGTTTCCGTCCATTTTTTAACGTTCTCGTCCGTTTTTTAACGTTTTCGTCCATCTTTTTATGTTTTCGTCCATTTTTTTACGTTCTCGTCCGTTTTTTTACGTTTTCGTCCATTTTTTACATTTTTGACAATCTTTTTACCTTTTAGTCTATTTTTTAACGTTCTCGTCTGTTTTTTACGTTTTCATCCATTTTTTTACGTTTTCGCCCGTTTTTTTAACGTTTTCGTCCATTTTTTTACGTTTTTATCCATCTTTTTACGTTTTCGTCCATTTTTTTACGTTCTTGTCCGTTTTTTTTTACGTTTTTGTCCTTTTTTTTACATTTTTGTCAATCTTTTTACGTTTTAGTCTATTTTTTTACGTTCTCGTCTGTTTTTTTACGTTTTCATCTGTTTTTTTACGTTTTCTTTCGTTTTTTTACGTTCTCGTCCATTTTTTTACGTTTTCATCCACTTTTTTACATTTTTTTGTCAATCTTTTTACATTTTTGTCATTTTTTTTATGTTTTCGCCTGTTTTCTTATGTTTTTATCGGTTTTTCCCATTTTTTTACATTTTCGCCTATTTTTTGTGATTTAGTAAGTATACTAAAAGAAAATTTGTCATTTGATAAAAATGTGTCTGTGTTGATTTTAAATCACGATTTTGACCCCTTTCTGCTCTGAATCATCAAAAGTGTAAAACACGAAAGTTGTCCGGAATAATATTTACATCAGGACAGGCGAGATTTTAACCAGAAAATGTAAAACAAGGGATGGTTACTACCAAAACTCGCGAGTCTTGGTAAAAAATGGCTTAAGTTTTGGTAGTAAACATCCCTTGTTTTGCATTTTCTAGTTAAAATCTCGCAAGTCTTGGTGTAAAGTATTATTTCGGACAACTTTCGTATTTTACACTTTTGATGATTCAGAGCAGAAAGGGGTTAAAATCGTGATTTAAAATCAACACGGACACATTTTTATCAAATGTCAAATTTTCTTTTAGTATACTTACTTAATTACAAAAAATAGCCGAAAACGTAAAAAATAGCAAAAACCGATAAAGACATAAGAAAACAGACGAAAACGTAAAAAAATGGACGAAAATGTAAAAAGATTGAAAAAACGTAAAAAAGTGGACGAAAACGTTAAAAAAACGGCCGAAAACGTAAAAAAACAGACGAAAACGTAAAAAAATAGACGAAAACGTAAAAAATTGACGAAAACATAAAAAACGGGCGAGAACGTAAAAAACGTAAAAAGATGGACAAAAACGTAAAAAAATGGACGAAAACGTAAAAAGATTGACCACGGTGCAAAATATTAACGGAGGGACCAACAGTGCAAAAAATGAAGACTTTTTTAGAAAATGAGGACTAACGGTGCAAAAAATATTAACAGAGGACTAACGGTGCAAATAACTTAACGGCCAAACTAACGGCCCATCCAAATTATGGACTAAAATGTGCAAGGTTTCACAAAATAGGGACGACTGGTGTAATTAAAATGAAATAAGGACTAAACATGCAATCTGTGTAAACCACAAGGACCATCCGTGTAATTTTTTCTAGAAAAAGTATTTAGTTACGTTATGATTTAAGATCATTTGAGGACAAAACTTTTCTTACATACAAAGGGACTAATCTTCATCATCTATCTTCCCTCCATCTAATGGATGAGATTAATCCTAACAATTTAAAAAACCCACTTTCATCATTTTTTTTTAAATATTAATATCTTTCAAACCGTTAATCGTTAAACGAAAAAAAAAATATACCGTTACGACGAGCATTTAATTATCTTTCTATAGATGGGCACTTTGATATATTTTCGACAATTTTTTTTTTCTTTTTTTTCACGTTTTTTTTCGTGGCCGAAAATATCACATGTGATATTACATATCACATGTGATATTTTTTTTTTGAACGACACATATCACATGTGATATGTAATATCACATTATGTGATATGTAATAATATCACATGTGATATGAAATATCACATGTGATATTACACTAATATCACATGTGATATTACATATCACATGTGATATGTAATATCACATGTGATATTTTCGGCCACGAAAAAAAACGTGAAAAAACGAATTTTTTTTTGTCGAAAGTATATCAAAGTGCCCGTCTATAGAAAGATAATTAAATGCTCGTCGCGATGGTGTAATTATTTTTTGCTTAACGATTAACGGTATATCAAAGTGCCCGTCTATAGAAAGATAATTAAATGCTCGTCTCGATGGAGTAATTATTTTTGCTTAACGATTAACGGTTTAAGAGATATTTAAATTATAAAAAATGGGTGAAATATTAAATGCTTTTAATCTCAACCATTGATCTCTTTTTAGATGGATGGTGGGGATGAGTCCTTTGATATGTAAGAAAAGTTTTGTACTTAAGGTATGTTTGGCAAAAACTAGCTGTATGCTGTAAGCTGTTAACTGTAAGCTGTAAGCTGTAAACTGTAAGGCTGTTAATATGAGCTACAAGCTGTATCTTTTTTCCAATAAAAGTGTTTGGTAAATTAGCTGTTAAATGTAATTAAAAGCTGTTAACAGTAATTTTACGTTTTAACAGCTCTGAAATATTTTAAAAGCTTCATGAATCAACTTTTCATTTTGGAGCTGTTTGTTTAAAATAAAAGCTTGAAGTTGATGTACCCAAACAGAGCTACTTGTTTTGGAAGAGATTATTTTTGTAACAAAAAGCTTACAGCTCCAAAAAAGCTGCGTTCCAAACAGGCCCTTAATATAACTCGACTCTTAAGTTATTATAGTATGTTTTTGCTTATTTAAGTCAATAAAGTAATAAACATTTCAAGTCATCAAAATTGTTAAAATGTAGTATTCAAAAGTAATTTACATATTTTTTGTATTTATGTATTATTTTTCTGCTTGTTTTTAGATGTTTAATGTATTTTCTTTTAAATTATGTATTTTTATTAATTACAATGGACTCATATTTCAACATGATGTGTGCGTATATCAGATCGAAATTTTTTTTAAGCCTAATAGGTCATCAGATTTTAATATTCATAAATGTACTTTTTTATGTTGTTCAAATGCGATTGCTCGCCTTTTACGTCCCTTAGACCATGGGGTATCATGGCATGCCAATTTCTCAATTTTAGTGACAACTCAGCGCCACCTAAGCATTTTCACTTTTAACATTCACACACCAAAACACCTCTTCACTCATAACATGCCATTTAGGCCCCACCCACAATCATTTTTATTTTCTTTTACATTTTATAAAACAAACTAAAGTTCATTAGTTCAAATAAAAATAGTAAAATACAATAAAAAACTTTAAAAAAATACGAACAAAAATTAAAATAATGCAAAACTTTAAAAAATAAAATAACTAATTACTAAATCAAGTTTATATTGCAAATAACTTCACATTTGAAAAGTCAACAAAATTTTATGAACATCACGTGGCCTTTTAAACTATGTGAAAAAAAACTAAACACTTACAAATCGAAGTCTAGGAACGGTTTGAATATATGAGGTCTGAGAATGAAAAGATAAATTGGCCTATGAAATTGAGTTTACTCCCATAAATACTCCTTATGAGAGAGAAATAAAAAAAAAAAAAAACCCTTCTAAATCTCACCTACTCCTTCTTCTTCAAGATATGAAAACACAGAACCTTAAATTCTTGACTCAAGAAGTAAGCACATTCTTCATTTTTCTTTTTTAATTTACTTGCTTAAAAATCTATCGAATCAGGGTATGCAACGGTAAATTTTTTTGTCCTTCTCCGAAAATCACACACGCCACTTAAATGGCTTGAGAAGTGGCGAGAGATGGTTGGGGTATGGTGGCACCATGGTGGCGGCGCCATTTTGGTGGCCACGTTGGATTTGGCGTGGGTGGATGTGATGATACCCCATGGTCTAAGAAGACCAAACTAACAACCAAAAACAAACCCCACAAAATTAATTAAATACAAAATACACAAACACACACACACACACAAACCTTTCCTTTTATTTGGTCCACTGATAGACCAAATGAATTAGGTGTCTAGGGGGCACGTCCGGTTACTCTTTAAGTAGTAAGGGAAAGCGTTTGGTTGAGTTGGACAACAAAGTTGTCTGGGGGGCACCCATTACGTTTAGTCTTAGAGTGACAAGTGACCGCTAACCATTCACTTAATATAGAGAATGAAACGAAAACAATACATTATGGGTTGTGCTAAATGTTGTAGCCATTAGTAATCTTACTACTAATGAGTTAGAGAAAAATTCAATTAGGTATTACTTAGTATTATCCTTTTGTATATTAAGAGACAAATCTGAGAAACTCGTTTTCTAAATAACTAAATGCAAAAATGGAAATTAATTATATTTTTATTCAAAACTCACTTCCACCCCATTTCTATTAAAAAATTACATATCTCAATAACCCTAAAATGTTAACCACCATTAATTACACTGTTCATACCAGCATTTAATTAACTTTCAGTATAGGGGCACATTCATATACTTTTGACATTTTTTTTTCTTTTTTAATAATTTTTTGATATTTTTCGGTACACTATTTTGCTTGATATATCATACATGATATAACACTAATCTGTAAGTTCGAACATTTTATATGTTGTCGTAAAATGGATATAAATATTTATGTGGAATTCTAAGTGATTCATTATTTTTGGCATTAAAAATCATATGTTATTAGTTTTTCAACCATATATTATATAATTTCAAATAAATACAGTTTATTCATAAAAGTTGAAGAAAATAGAATAATTTTTTTTTCTATAGTCAAGCCCGCTTGTTGTATCACGTGTGATATAACACTAATCACTTTAAACACTCAACATGCTATTGCAAAATAGCAATAAGTATTTGTATAAAACTCTAAAAGATTACTATTTCTTTCATTTTCCAACCATAAATCATACATAATATTTGAGCCTCTAAATCAATATGGTTTATTTATAGAAGTTGGAGAAAAATAAAAAATGGACAAAGAACTGATATTTAAACTCGCTTAATATATCACATGTGATATAATCTACAAGTTTGAACAGTCAACATGTTGTCATAAAATGGGCTTAAGTATTTATATACAGTTCTAAAAGATTAACCGTTTTTTGTACTAAAAAAAATATTTATGTCCATTTTACAACAACATGTTCACTCTTCAGATTTACAAATTAGTGTTATATGATATATGAAGCGTATTTGAATATCAAACAAAATTTCCTGTATTTTCTCCACCTTCTATAAATAAGTTGTATTGATTTGAAAGTTCAAAACTTATGTGTGATATATGGTTGGAAAGTTATTGATTCGTATTTTTGATTGCAAAAACGGTAACTCATTTAGAGTTCTGCATAAATACATATGTCACTTTTACGACAGCATTTTGAGTGTTTGAACATACATATTAATGTTATATCACATGTGACGTGTCATGCAAACTCCTGCACACAAAAAAATAATAATAAAATAAAATAAAATAAAATAAAATAAAATAAAATAAAATAAAAAGTTTGTCGAAAGTATATAAAAATGTCCCTCTATTGAAAGATAATCAAACATTTGTCGTAATTGTGTATTTTTTTGCATCTAACTGTTAACAGTTTTTGAGATATACTCTCTTTATCTCATATAAACTGTCCACTTTCATAATGCACAAAGTTTTTAAAAATCACACTAAATGTGTGTTTGTTAAAATTGTGAAAACGTAGAGGGGGGTGAATACGTTACCGTTTAAAAACTTTACTACTTGTTGTATCAAATGTCCATTTTAGCTTGTTGTAATATGAAAGACGTTTCTTGTTGTTTATGACCAACATAACTTAATACATGTTATCACACAAGTACAAACAACAAGTCACAACACACACAATCACATAATGCTCTTAGTATGAAATTTAATTTAGCAAAGTTAAACATGTCACTCATCATTATATTTTGAAATGTTTATTGACTTAAATAAGCAAAAACATATTATAATAAATTAAATAAATATCTTTTAATAGCATAGTGACTGAAATGTATTAAAACTTTAATATATATTTTTTTTTGAACGGCTGAAATATATAAAAGCTAGATCAAACTAGCAAAAGAAAAACAAACAAAACTATATTAAAACTTTAATATAATGACTTAAACAAACAAAAAGTTGTACAATGACTTAATTGAACATTTTTCAAAACTACAATAACCCTTAAGTGCAATGCCAAAAGATCCGTGTAGAATCAATTTTTACCATAGAACCAATCAAGCAATCTTAGCTACTCATTTTTTTTTTTATCAAAATAAAAAAAATAAACTTTCACCTTATTTTTAAAAATTAAATATCACGCAAACTGTAAATCGTTACGCGAAAGAAAAAATATCATCGCGACGAGAATTAAACTATCTTTCTATAGACATGCATTGTTATATACTTTCGACGAACTTTTTTTTTCAACGAACTTTTNGAAAGTATATAACAATGCATATCTATAGAAAGATGATTTAATTATCGCCGCGATGGTATTTTTTTGTAGCTTGAAGATTTACCGTTTACAAGATATGTTGTTTAAAAAAAAAGGGTGAAAAATAAAAATTGATGGCTATGATTGGTTCATTGGTTATATGGCAAAAATGAGTTCTATATTGATTTCATCTGTAAGTGCAATAACCTTTATAAGCATGATCGACATCTAACTATCTAAGTGACAAGTACATCCATTTGACATGCTCTACCTGTTTACAGACTATGGTCTTGAACGTGGACCAGATGATAAAGGTGTCATGTGTTGGCGCACCAACCAGGCTTCAAAAGTACTCTTTTCATCATGGTTCAATCAATCCAAATTAATACATCGTGTTACTAACAAAAGCTTTGGTGACTACTGACTAGGTCCCATGGGGCCATGGGGATACCAACTAACAAGTTCATATGTTCATGTTGGTTGGACCATGCACTAATGGACCATACCGGGCCATGGCTAAGGAAGTGTGCATTGTGTATTTGTGTGTTTAGTTTATTAGAGTAAGACTTGCATTAACATTTATTAATTACGATCATTTTTCTCTATGGTTCAGTGATAATAGTAATAAATAAAAAATATGTTGGTAAGATCATGCATACAAGTTATGATATTTAACTCGTTTTATTTGTTTGACGTGTTCAAAATAAAACGTAATTAACCACATGGTAGAAAGCTTGTAAGTTGTAACTATTATAAGTTCACTGAGAGGATGCATATATGGAGCCAATATTCCGTAGTTTTGCATGAATCAAATGCATCTATTTACAATGATAATGTGGTTGGAAGGGGATGAACACACTGTTTCTGTGAACTTCCCAGGGCTGTTGGATGTTAAATCATATAATGTAAGCAAGAAGATAATCTGAGGAAAATATGGAATATGAACAGGTCTCAACTCATGGATTTAATACTACTCCTCTATATGATTAAAGCTTAAAATGTAATTCTGGTTATGCATACATAATTATTTTAGTTATGAACTCACTCAGGAATTCTCATTGACTCTGCCTTTAACACTTCATTTATAACCGTTATCACTTATCACCGAGGTTTTAATTTTAAGTAACAAAAAACAAAATTTCTTTTGACCACGAGACTCGGCTTTAGTAACAATCAGTATTGTGTAGCGTACTGAATACACATGTATCATTTGGGCGAGGTACTGCATGAATTTGCAATTTTACTATTGCATCCCGCCTTTTTCACACCGCCGGGTTACCAATAAACTTTACCACTGACTGCGCAAAAGAAAAAAAGAGTTACACAAATCTAAAAAACCAAACCAGAAACTCGACATAAAAAGACTAAACAGAACAAATGAATAAAGGAGCATACTTCATTACACATTATATGGCAATCAGGCCATATTTTACTGAACAGAACACAAAACTAATAGTGTATTTAAAATTATTAAAGATGCATATTTTCAAGGTTGATGATTTTGATAATTGACCTTGACTTGTCTTTAGATTTTACTGTTGATTTGGTCAACAAACAATAAGGACTTTCACTTTGTGGTTTCGGATATGAACTTCTACTTAGTTTACTTTGACTTGTATCATTGTAAATCGCAGCAGAATTATTACGTAAAATGAGAGCTACCTTTGAAACATTAAAGATTTGAGTTTAAATAGTGATTGTTATTCTCTTCATAATCAACCAATATGAGTGCATGTTTTTCATTTTCATTATATCTCTTCTCGCCAGTTGTGCTTACTTGTTTTAGTTATCCCTATCTAATACAAAATTTGATGATATATTATTATGCAAGGACAGCGAGAGACAAGCACTTTTACAAATCAAGCACAACCTCATAGATGAAGCGAATCGACTTGCTTCTTGGGTTAGTGAGGAGAGTGATTGCTGCAAATGGGTCGGAATTGTTTCTGATGACATCACTGGTCATGTTCATCGTATTCATCTTCCTGGAGCTAACAGTCATTATCATGGTCCATATAGCACAATAGGGAATACGAAGAAGCATCAAACACTTGGGCCCCATCATATACATATGTGTATGTGTTTTATTTCACGAACCATGGTGCTGGTTTTTCTTTTTGAGTATTCAACAGTATTGAATTCTGGAAGTTTCAAGATGGAGTCTTTTTGATGCATCATCTTATAATGCGGGTATGTTTTAGGAGAACAAGCCAATTCATGTGACCTTTAGAAGTACCATTAACACATCATGAGAAATTGGTTCACTAGATAACCATTACCATCATTAGTTGGCAGCCTATAGAAATGCTTGAAGAAACATCAATCTTGAAGTCAAGAGGCAATAGCTACTCACATCTCGTATAAAAACTTGCATCACGTGAGCAGTATTGGAACCAGGAATAAAGGCGACCGGGTGCACAATTTCATTTAAGCTATAGTATAAAGGGTAAGGATCCAGTGAGAAGAAAACTTATAATGAGAAGGATGAGAAATAACTATAACCACATATTTGAGATGCGTTGACTTGAATTAGATGCATCTCTATTCATTTAAATGCATCCCAGTTAGTTTCGAAAGTAATTTTGAAGTAAAAACGATGTAAAGTAGTACTTGCAACAAATTTGACCCGCAGAAGACGAAAAATACATAAGATTTTCCTAACTTGCTAAAATGCATCTAATATATGTATATGCATCTAATTTTTAGCTAGAAAATATATTATGGTGCATCTAAAAGGTTAGGGATGCATCTAATTCAAGTCGATGCATCTCTAACATGTGGTTATAGTTATTTCTCATCCTTCTCATTTTAAGAGTTCTTCTCATTTGATCCTAAGTCATAGTATAAAAGAATAATGGCTTAAAACAAACACTCTTTAGAAAAATGTTTCCTTAACAAGGCTTTCAATTTGAACACCATCATGATCAAGTGTACGTGTTGTATGGTTAATTTCGTCAGTTTAATCGTTACATGTTAATTATCTACACTAAAATATAGCACATGTACTACAATTGTACTAAAGTTTAGGAAAATTATACCAAAACGCAACATTTATGGTGCATTTGGGTTGCTAGCCATAATCACAATCACTGTGTATTTGACAAAGGGCTGGTATAGGATTAGATATTATAATACTGTATTGTTTTTTGGTGGAGGATACCGATGTCACAAATGGATAGGCCCGTCGAACTAAAGTTTGACAAAATACACCCTTAAATCCATATTTATATAAACTGCCTCTTACAACTACAAGTATGGCTTACATGATACAAAATTACACTCGAAACATAAATGAATTTTTTTTGGAAAGAAGAAGTGTTGAAAGGAAATGATATTTTACTACAAAATTCACAGATTTGACTAGTCTATTAACTACAAACAAATAAATAAATAAATAAATAAATAAAAATCATAAAGATGCAATAAACTAACAAAGATGACGATGAGGAGTACACGATTGAGCCAACAGGAGTATAAATAAGATAAATGCTAATGAAAATTTAATAAGATTAAAGTTATGTTCGTGACAGATGAGTGGGAGATTAAATATGAACATGAGAACAAGATGCATTATAATGAAGAAAAAGAAGTAAAAATGCATTAAGGTAATTAAGTATTGTACAAAGTCCTAGGAATGAGCTTTACACCCACCCCTCTCACTTGGATTGGATCTATGACTCTTATTCCTAATCCTACATATCAAACAGTTTCTTTCAGAACCAAACAGTTTCCTCATTCCGAAATCCACTTACCAAACACACCCTTACGTTTTTTTACTTTTGGTTTGGTGGTGTAGAATGGTAATGACTGTATAGCAGGATTGAAATGTGCAAACAACATAACAATAATAGAAACATTGACCGTAACAAAGACTTGTTTTTTTGTTTTTTTTTGTTTTTTTTTTTTTTTTGGTTAATAGTACTACTATTGACAGTAATATTGTACAATAATGTATCCGTAGTATTTGTTGTCTAATTCATGGCCATTCATTCACATCGTGTTAGCTGGCTGAATTGAATGTGAAAACAGTAAAACAATAATCGAAGCATCGACCATAAACAAAGACTTAGACAATAAAGCAAGTATTGGCTCAGACCCTTCCATTCTATGCACCCTTTTCAAATCAAAATTTTTACTTTCTTTTGTGCTTTCACCATAAACCAACAATGGCTGAACTCGTTCTTTCTGCTTTGCTTCCAATCGTTTTTGAGAAGCTAAAATCTGTACTCGAGAACAAGATTGGTCGCTCTAATGAAATTCATTCCGAACTGAAGAAGTGGGAGAGGTCGTTATCCCAGATCCGAGCTCTTCTTAGTGATGCTTCTCAGAAAGAAATCAAAGATGAAGCTGTTAAGCAGTGGTTAAATGGTCTCCGACATTTGGTTTACGACATTGATGATGTTCTTGATGATATGGAAACGGATGATATCAATGAGTCTGAAGGTTTCTCCAGAAAGGTAAGAAAGTACATGCCAAGTTTTTTAACTAGTTTCTCATTAAGTACTAGGGTGGGCAGCAAGAAAAAGTTTGGCTTGGAATTATGGTGAATAACATAAAAGACATAAAACACATAAATCTAAGGTACTCAGGCGGAAAAGATCAAAATTACCAAGTAATTAATTAACCAACATAAAGGAAATGCGCTCACCTCTTTGATTGAGCAAGAACAAGACTCTAAACCTAGGAGAGGGCTTATTATGATCGACTAAATAGGATTAGCGAATAGGCACGATCACCATTAGCAAAGTATGCTAAATCTTCGTTCTTCACACATACACGTACTAATAAGCCGTTTCAATAGAAAGCTAGGTCTTGATTCACGAAGCAAGCAACTAATGAGTCTTCGCAATTGAATGCTCACCCACTGGGAATTGCTTTTCAATCGCGTCACTCAAAGAGGGACTAGGAGAAAGGATTGGCTTGCTTTGTAAACCAGGGGATGAGCATGAATGAATACATAAGGCCATGGTATTGATACTATCCCAACCTTGGCATTTCCTCATCCCAGGCGATGTTGGGATAGGGTGGTGTTTGGCGGATCCTAAAGCCCAAGAGGAATCTCTAGATCGCTTCTTGCCTTTTCGTCTAACGGTCGCTAGACCGATTAAGTGTTATTGGCGGTGATTTAATAATTATCCGTAACTCAATACAATAATTATTATTATTGAAACTCATACGTAAAGTGTGCCAATCCCGATGGTCTCGTGTTCGGTCCGGACAATACTTATTAATTTTTTTTGTTATCCGGTTAAACTTACAGCTTCCCCTCGGACATATACATATGAATTATGACAATGGTAAGTCTCGCATAACACGCCATGTCCCAGACGATACGATATGGTTTTCCTGGGAAACAACACCACATTTGCTGAATCATCATCATACTAATCCTATTGATTTATGATACTTATGTATAATATGGTCATGGATCATAGTCATTTCCATAATTAATATATGTTTCTGTTATTTATGATCAAGCAAGATTACAATTCATCTGGAACGTTTCCAGATAGACCTTGGGGCATGGCCATGCAAACACTCTTGTTAATCCTACGAGTGGCCAACAGTATTAAACATTCAAAAAAATTTGAAGGAACAAATCCTGTATTGACTAGAGCATAACCTATGAACTTTCGCATCACCTCTCGGAATAACCCTTATAACACCAGTTACGGTAAGCGTTAGACTATCCTCACAGAATTGGCGTACAGATCCACAGTTAGTACCTGGTATCTCAGGTCTGAGGAATAAATATTCACATGAATCTTACTATAATGACTACATCCATAAGTTACAATCAGTAATTGCTGATTTGTCTATTCAATTATTCGTTCTATTGAATATCATGTGAATTTGGCATGTCAACGCATCAATATACTTTAGTATTTATACCAAAACTCGTTTGTCTTTAGTTTAATGACACTCCATTTCATTAATTGCAACGGAACCATTTTAGCAATAACGAGTTTTCATGGGATTAAACCATGCAAATATGGGATACAAGTCTATTATTAATGGAAACAACGCACTCAGTACTTTAATATTATTAAATAAAAATTGGCTTCAATCCCTTATCAAATACACTTAACTAGATCACGATGCCATGAAAATTTCCATTACATGAATGTCTGTTCTCAAGTAATAACAATCATACTTGTTGAACAATTATGCCTCAAGTAATCCTTACTTTGTGAAAGGCATTATTCAACTAATTTGGATCTATCGGGAATTTTAGAGAATACTTATTTCAAGAATTCAATTAAGAAGTTCTCTGTATATGTGCATTCAAATAATTTGATATAACCTAATATCATAAAGTGTGTGACATCCTCAAAACCCAATTTTGATATTAAACTTTCAAACATTTTAAGTTTAGTATCTTTATCTTTAATGTATAATGCAACTATGCCTTTATTGCATAACTAGTCACATTTGCGGGGATGAAATTCCTTCCATGCTAGTATTGAGTGGTCATCTCCAATAGTTTATTAGCATCATTGGTGCCAACACCAATATGTCTTTTTTTTTTTTTCCCAGTAAAACCTTTTAATGTGTTAATGTTTTATGCCTTTCAAACTTTCAAGTTTGTTGGCTATAACAATTGATAAATTGTTTATTATAGAATCCATAAATTGTTCGCAGGCTGGGATGTGATCTATTCCGATCTATTCATTTAGAAATATTCATTTTTACACAAGATATCTAATTCTTTCAATATAGATATCAATGTTGTCAATTCATCTTTTATTCAAACCTGATATACAACATGATGTACATGAAAAAATCTCTTGTGTCCAACTTAAATTTCATTCAGTACACATATCCATTTAAACTTTTTTTAAATAGATATATCATGTTCTATTAGATTCATTTACCCGCATATTTATCCAATAAACATATATTCAAGTTGTATGTTTTACTATTAAATCTTCCAAGTAAGTCCATTCAAGTTAACTTATAAAGAATGTTACTTCCTTTACTCGTTTTAGCAACATACAATGATTTAAATCAGTAACACAATACTCCCACTAGCTTCATATTTACATAGGAGTTATATCTTATTATAAATTATAAATCTAAAGGATTTAATATTTTCAAACATAAGACTTTCCCATGATGCATAGCATTTATCCTTCTTGGATTCTTGCATTTGTATACTGTCAAGATTAAATGAATTATAAAGTCTCAATTACTTATCGTCCTCGCTTAAGTAATTATACAAGAAAGAGTTTATACTCCCCAATATTTCATATTCATAAAATGAGTATGACATTACCTAATCTTTTGAATCTTTATGTGCTTAGAAAAGAGATTCATTCATTAGTTTAATTTACTTAAGTATGATTAATAATCTTGTCATAAGATGCATTAAAACTTGATATACAATCTCTCGTCCAATATGATTTTACACAGAATTTAAATCTCTAGATTTTCATTCCCTTTGTAGAACGTCGTCATATCTATAGTATACCTATAGAGTTTTTAGATCAACTAACGTTTCCAAAATCGTTATCTTTTGGATGGCATCTAGCCATCCAAGTAGCATGAGTAATTTGCAATAAAATATTTGCAATTTATTAACAGGTTTATCATAATCCTGTAAACTCATAATTTCTAATAATTTTTACAAATATTTGATATCCTTGCAGATCTATGAATGATAATTCATCATCTTGAATTATCATTTACATGTTTAATCCTCATTATGATTTTGTAGTGTTTAGAAGATTAATGTTATCTGACTTTCTCTTTCAAGATAGAACTCCCACTTGCCTTTTGCAAATTTATAGATTAATTAGAGCAACACAAGCTTTTTCTCTTTTGGGGATTTTTCAAACACATTTGATTTAGTTCCTAATTTAATTTGTTAATAACCTACTTATAAGTAGTTTAACACAAATTCTTGACTTCAATTTTAAGATTAATGTGATTTCATCACATTCTTATGTCTTATTTAATGTCTTCTTCAGGTTGGAGTCTTATTGAGGTATATTTCAATCCTACTCAATTTTTAACCTTGAATTCTGTAGGAAGAATGGAAGATATAATCATCTTTAAATCAAACACTCTTACAAGAGTTTTGATTTTCTAACTGAACATACCGTACACATCAGTATTTCATTAGGATTAACTTTGTAATCATTTTAAATATAAATAAAATATATCGTTTGTTGGCTTTCTATTTTTAGTACCAACTAAATCAAGTTAATTGGTGAAATAGATTTCCAAGCAACTTGCATTGTTTGTTAACACAAGTACTCTTGAAAATCAAAAGACATAACAGTTATATATCTTTATACGTATAAATCATTACCTCAATGATTTCTTGTTAAAAATCACGTTAACGTCTTAATTTATCTATAAGTCTTGTAAGTTAAAAGCTTCATGTTTCTCAGAAGAGTAAAATATATAACTAAAGATATTTGTGAACACCACCATTTGTTCAATGTAATTTCAATTAATTTACTCCTCCATTGCCTTATGTCATTCTTATGAATTGGATCCAATTTAAGAACTGCAACACTATACATAACTTCATACATCAGTTGATTCAGTAACTTGAAATCATGTAGTTCAGCCTTCCATGCAATCTAAGCCAAGTTCACCCTGACGTAAATTGTAATTTCACATGTTTCTTTAGTTTGAATTATCCTAAACTAAAAGTAGTATATTTGTCTATACTCTTGACACAAGTTCTACATCAAGATAATTACCATTAAATGTATAAGTCTATTAGACTTTAGATCTCTTTCGTATCTGCAGTTAAGATAATCCTTCAATCATTTTCTATGTTATGTTCCTTTGCACACGTAACTAATTCTCCCACTTGTGCATGAAACAATATCTGTAGGTATATAAAACAACACTTACACAGTTTTGTCTTATATTGATTCAATATGGTTTATGTCATACGACTTACAAAGTAGGATGTAGATTTACTTTGTTTTAGTAAGGAAACGCCCAAGCTATCTTAAAACATAAGTGTCTACAATTGGAAGTACTTATCCTTGAACGATAATTTTGGTTACTACCACAAGGGCATCAAAGCTTGAAGTCCCACTGAATTGAGAACTAACAAATAAATTTATATTCAGTATTTACAACACATGCTCCCCTCGGATTTGACAACATTATAAATGTTTCAAACCAAGTAAAGCAAATACGTGCTGCTTCTTTCTACACCTTTGGTAATTCTTACGTTAAATACATACTACGGTACTCAAGAATGTATTCTACTTAGACAATGATGATGTCCATCAATTGCAATTAACTTGAAATTGGGTATCATTTTTCTTCACTTAGGTCGTACCACTCCCCATCATCGGTATTGTAGACCTTCAAAGCACACAAACTAGATTAAAATCTAGCTTTTGCCTTCAAATTTGCGGTGAATCTTGTCTAGCTTCTAATAAACTCATATTTCCATTTAACCAAATGTCATGTTGTTATAGTGGAATATCATTCACCAATTAGGTAATGAAATAAGATGCAATAATTATTAAAGTTGCTGTGATTATATTAGAATGTAGACGTTCTTAATGTTCCTTATACTTTTCATCATGAAAAGGAATAGGATTGAGTCTCTTCTTCTTTCATGGAAAAAGAGACTTCTGTTTGTCTTTCAGTAAATATTTCTCAATCAAACATCATGTTTGAGGGCAAAATAGATCCATTAAGACCAAACCACGTTTCCGGTTTAACGTATCTAATGATTGCTTTTACCTTTCTCAATCATGAAAAGGAATAGGATTGAGTCTCCTTCTTCTTTTCATCGGAAAAGACGACTTTGTTTGTCTTTTCAGTAAATTCTTTCTCATAAAAATTATGTTTGAAAGCAGAAATAGATCACTTAAGACCAAACCGTTTACGGTCTTGCGTTGCGTTTTACATTAAAAACGAATTTTCAAATTCAAATTTTCGTATTTTCGATATTCAGAATCTTTCAAGAAAATTTCACAGTTCATAAAACATCTAACCATTTAATTTTCCTGAAAAACTAGGATCAAATTTGACACTAGAATCCATCAACACCAGTTGATCTGTAGGTGAATGATCGTATCAATTAAGGTACGGTTCGATCCAATTGCATTTCCATGGCATCCTAGAAGTATGGATTTACATATTGTGCCAACCGCCAGTATGCCACTGTAAGCCAATGTTTTCCCCATCTTATTGCCTTGAAATAGAGGGA
>LBNU01023243.1:0-13608 GCA_014162995.1 Artemisia annua
ATCTATATACAAAAATAAATAAATTTGGTACCAAAAGTTGCACTGGAGATTCAAGCTGGAGAAATGGTTGAATTTGCTAGGGTGTGAAGGAGAAATAACCTTGAATCTTTAGAGTGGGTCGAAAAGGAGAGATAAAAAATGTAACTAATCTTAAGAACTTTTGCTAATTTAGAATTGTTTCTATTTGAAATAAAAGAACTAGCTAGACCGAGAATATACAAAGACCTTGTTGATATCAACCCACTTTCGAGATTTCTTTTCGAAAACATTTTTTGGTTTTTTATTGCAAATAAATGAAAAAGCTTTAAAAGCGTATTCAGCAAATATTGGATCGTGACGTCAATAATAAAACCTTATTAATTGACTTTACTCGCAACTAATTAACTTTAGATGTGTCTTTATGACTAAAATCTAGTTATACAAAGAGAAAACTAAAACATTTAGTTAAATCCATTGTTTTAATCTTGTACTACAAGAATAAGAGGTTTAGCCTATGACAAAATTCTCCCCAAAAAGCTTCACATCATCGAAAGTATTGTGCGACGACATGTAGGCGGAAAAATGTCGTTGCAGAACTTCGTCGCTAGAAGTTGTTTACGGCGACTGTAACAACTTTTAACGATGGCACTCACGGACACTACACGTCAAAATCTTTTGTGACGTCTTTGTTGTCAGTAAAAGTATTCATTTAGAAAAACATGAATTTTGATATGATAACAAACAACTTCCTTGGACCTTGGCTAATATATTCAAACAACTCTTTTAAACTACACATAAGTAATTCGCTAATGACTCCCAATTAAAGGGTATATGCCTTAAAATGGTTGACCATCCATACTCAATAGGAACTGGGTGCCTTGTCACCCATATGCATGCATTACTTGTATTTCTGCTGTTAGCATTGCATGATTCAAAATTATATATTTGCTACATGTTGGTGTTGTGGAAAAAAACTAATGCTTACGATATATGTCTGTGCAAACCAAACAGCAAAAGGTGGAAGAATGGGAAGTAAAATTAAGGAAAATATATATAAAAACTAACCCGAGCCAGACTAAGTTTCTATGCTAGTATGTTGGATGGTTAACTCCTCATATATCTAAACAAACTGCTCAAGTAGAAGATTGAGTAGAACTTGATTTTGTCGAGCATCTGCCATAACATGTTTAGAGTCTCCTCTCCAGTAGTTTCTGGCAAAGTATATGGAGAAAACTATAAAAATCAAATAGCACCGTCTTCGAACGATTAACGATTGTACTTAGAATGGATGAAAGGATCTTTACAGTGAGGGATATCAAAGAGTGACGATCCTATAGTCAGAATGATGAGGTCACGAATGTGTCTTTAACTGCTAAGATTAGAAACATAGAAAATCAAATTCCGGAAGGTAAACTAGTGTTATTTGGTGAAGATGGGCAACCATTAAAATCTGGAAGAAGTTCTGGCTACTTACACATTGATATGTCTATGGATGATTCTCATGGTCGCCAACAGGGAAACAATACATCTCGCGTCGGGTTGGATGGTGATATTGATCAGAAGGTTGGCTTGTAAAATTTTTGAGGAGGCCATGCAAACTGCTACTTCCAATATTAAGAATCCTTCATTCGCTACGATTGTTAATGCTGAAACGTCTACAAACGATGTTAATTTTCGTCTTCTTGAAACAAGTGAAACACCTAAAGATGTTGATTTAATTATCCCTAGATCGTCAGTCGAGTAGGTGAACAATAGATGTGCTAATACATTGTACGGCTACTTCATTGGCAACAGGGTGGCGTTTCCCGTAGTGCAACACTTTGCTCGAACTATGTGCGCTTGGTATGGTCTCCAACATATCATAATGAACTCGCAAGGTTTCTTTTTCTTTTAATTTTCAACGAAAGAGAACATGGAGGTTGTACTTATAAACGACCCATTGATGATTCGCACGGTTCCGATTATTTTCAAAACTTGGTTGACTAGTGTGTGCTTATCAAAATATGATTAACTACATGATGTCCCTATAGCCACGTACACAGNACTCTTTTAAACTACACATAAGTAATTCGCTAATGACTCCCAATTAAAGGGTATATGCCTTAAAATGGGTGACAATCAATACTCAATAGGAACTGGGTGCCTTGTCACCCATATGCACGCATTACTTGTATTTCTACTGTTAGCATTGCATGATTCAAAATTATATATTTGCTACATGTTGGTGTTGTGGAAAAAAACTAATGCTTACGATATATGTCTGTGCAAACCAAACAGCAAAAGGTGGAAGAATGGGAAGTAAAATTAAGGAAAATATATATAAAAACTAACCCGAGCCAGACTAAGTTTCTATGCTAGTATGTTGGATGGTTAACTCCTCATATATCTAAACAAACTGCTCAAGTAGAAGATTGAGTAGAACTTGATTTTGTCGAGCATCTGCCATAACATGTTTAGAGTCTCCTCTCCAGTAGTTTCTGGCAAAGTATATGGAGAAAACTATAAAAATCAAATAGCACCGTCTTCGAACGATTAACGATTGTACTTAGAATGGATGAAAGGATCTTTACAGTGAGGGATATCAAAGAGTGACGATCCTATAGTCAGAATGATGAGGTCACGAATGTGTCTTTAACTGCTAAGATTAGAAACATAGAAAATCAAATTCCGGAAGGTAAACTAGTGTTATTTGGTGAATATGGGCAACCATTAAAATCTGGAAGAAGTTCTGGCTACTTACACATTGATATGTCTATGGATGATTCTCATGGTCGCCAACAGGGAAACAATACATCTCGCGTCGGGTTGGATGGTGATATTGATCATAAGGTTGGCTTGTAAAATTTTTGAGGAGGCCATGCAAACTGCTACTTCCAATATTAAGAATCCTTCATTCGCTACGATTGTTAATGCTGAAACGTCTACAAACGATGTTAATTTTCGTCTTCTTGAAACAAGTGAAACACCTAAAGATGTTGATTTAATTATCCCTAGATCGTCAGTCGAGTAGGTGAACAATAGATGTGCTAATACATTGTACGGCTACTTCATTGGCAACAGGGTGGCGTTTCCCGTAGTGCAACACTTTGCTCAAACTATGTGCGCTTGGTATGGTCTCCAACATATCATAATGAACTCGCAAGGTTTCTTTTTCTTTTAATTTTCAACGAAAGAGAACATGAAGGTTGTACTTATAAACGACCCATTGATGATTCGCACGGTTCCGATTATTTTCAAAACTTGGTTGACTAGTGTGTGCTTATCAAAATATGATTAACTACATGATGTCCCTATAGCCACGTACACATGTGAAGGTTTCAATATAATTGCATCAAAACTAAGTACACCCATGCTTCTGGACTCATATATGAAAACAATGTGTGAGGAGTCGTGGGGTAGAAATAGCTATACTCGTGCACTTATTGAGTTAAATGCTGAAATGGTTTTGAAAGATCGTTTGGCGGCTGCGGTCCCTTTATGGCACCGAGATGACAATTAGAGTTGAGTACGAGTGGACAACACCGAGATGTGATTCATATAAGATCTTTGGTCACACAGATATTTAATGTTCGAAGAAGGCCACTGTTCCAAAACCTAATATGGCATCGAATAAGGACCAAAGAGATGGGTTTACAGAAATTAGACATAAAAGACCTAATCCTAGGAAATTTAAAAGTGTTGTTGTTAACAAGAAATTTGCTTATCGTCCTATTGTGAAACAAGCAACAACAAAAGTGAATTTTTCACCTAAGGATAAATCAAATAAGTTTTCCATGTCTAGACAACGAAATAAGGATGTGAACTTGGTGAAACCAATAAACTCTTTTGAAGTTCTTAGTGAGTTGGACGTGGGGCAAAAGGCTAATGAGAAGCCTGTATATAACGTGACTAAAGCGCCTAATGTGGATGCTCCTTTCGAAGTGGGAAAATTGGCCAATGAAGAGCAAGTTCTTAAGTTTTCTACCAAAAATATTATTGTTAAACGAGTAGCTACAAGTAGTATGTCGAGTGTGCATGCTGGTGATGACAGCGAGTGTGATGTGGAGGGTGTTTATGACAAAACTGGAAATTTTATGGTTTCAAAACAATCTAAAACTAGAAGTGGATATGCAGGGGCGGACCTAGCTTATAGCACGGGTATGCACGTGCATACCCTAAAATTCGACAGGTAGTGTAAAAAACATAGGGTGCATACCCTTCAAGGACCCTTCGAGGACTCTTCGAGGACCATTCGAGCAAAAGTGCATACCCTATTTTGAAATCCTAGTTCCGCCACTGTGGATATGGGAATAAAAGCTTCTACAAACTTTGGAATGAAATATTGGATGATGATTATGATCCATATGACGATGATGAGTACAATGCACACAGTCTATCCAAAGAACAAGAGGCTTTTTGTGACGCTTTGGACATCAAGCTTCCTGGTCGAAGGAAATAGTAGGTTATGTTTGGTGTCATGTTGAGTCAAATCTAATCTAATCTAGTAGTCATTATTTTGTTGTTTTTAGAAGTAGTTTTGCTTTATTATGTTACCTTTACCGACTATGTAACAGGATGAGATTTGGAATTTCACCCACATCCTTTGTACAAACGTTTTTGGTGTAATATATTCACCGGGTGTAACTACCTTTTACCAAAAAAAAATGCTGGAAATAAGATTATTTTCATTTTGGTTCTCAATGACCCCATTATATATTACGCAAATCCACGAAATACCCCTACTCTTAGAAATTCAAAACACTCATTGTTCCATTTCCTTTTTCTTTGAACGACAAAATTATAGTGAGAAAAGCCAATCAAGAAGCTAGGTAAAAGAAAAGGCTACAAAAGAATCAAAACAAGAGGGCCAAAGAAACAGCCGGATACAATCAACCACAAAGCTCCAAACACCAAACAAAACTTATGAAAATAAATACCTTGGTTTGCGGACCAATCAAACTATGAAACGTTAAATTTTGATGAGAGGTTAGAGATCTAAAGAAACGACCACACTTTCACCATGTGGACCAGATTCAAAGGCCACCTAGAAGGAGACAAATTAATCAAGTTTCTTGCTCTCCATAACCACCAGCATGGTGTGCGGAACATAACGTCTATACACCATTTAAGGATAGATTATGGAGCCGAGTGTTAAGAGCAAGAGCTAAGTCAAGAGGGATGTGTATTTCACGCAGACTGATGCAACACTAGGAGAAGATAATAGCCCAAAGCTTCTTTTACAATGTCACACTCAATGAATAAGGAGTTGTACTTTCCGGGCCCCCCTAGAAAGCTGAACATAAGATAGAGCTTAGGTCAATGCCTTTGCCATCGAGCTTGAGGTTTAAGGAGAGCCTATCTCTCACTAGCCGCTAATACATTATAATAACCTTGCGAGAAATATATCTATTCCAGGTAGTCGAACTGTCATGTCTTAGATGACAAGCATTATCAATCTTGGATCTTAACGAACCAAGAGTAAATATGCCAGAGTCATCTAAAGACCATATAGCACCATTAGTTCCGGTCTCCAAATTAATATCACCGATAAGATTAATGATCTGGCCTATTTCCTCATACTTACAGTCCCAATACCAATTAAAGACGCATGGGAAAATGATATTTTATCATTAATCAAACAGTCTTTGGAGGTCTCTGATGCGTATAATCGAAGGAATGAATAGCACAATGGTTGTGTTCCAATCGATCAATTAGACAAAAATTTGGTTCGAGTACTTGATTTGACTTTGCTACAAAAGGAGTACGTAAACGGGATGTTGAATTGACGAAGCTTCCAACCACATTTAAGAATATTGATCCAAGGGTTGTTCCCTCTCAAGGAATCTAAATCCATGTTCATACAACCCTTGTTACCATACATCACACTATTAACTCAAGACCATATAGCGTCTCTCTCAATAAGAAACCACCACCACTATAAGAGATAACTCCCGACGTAGCTTTAAATAAAGAGAAATTTTTAGAGAGTGAGGCTTCCCAAACCATACGAAAGTGAAGACGCTTTCCATAAAGAAAGTTTACTTTGGAACTTTTTTATAACTGGGTTCCATGATGAAACATGGTTCATGTTTAAGCCCACCGGGAGACCATGGTAAGTGAAATTAAACTTATGGGTCGAGCATTTGATAGATCTAGCTACTACCTCAACCTCGTTAAATTTAACACCCACACCATAATTAGCACTCTTTGATATGTTAATCTTAAGACCAGAACTGATATAAAAGCTTTTTCTCGCATCCAGAGACTAATAAAGCCCGAAACAACTTCATCTTTTAACAAATCCTTGTAAATTGTTTGGTTAATAGAATTAAGTTTTTCTCACCTAATAATGTGAACTGTGAAGCTTTATATAGTCTAAAGATGACTTAAAAAACATAGGATATTTTGCCTGCTCATTTAAATGAAAAAATGTTATGTTTATTACTATAGTTAGCTAAATTCTTTAAATATAGTTATCTGACAATGGCGAAACTTTTGTGACCTCGTATAAAGATTTATGTTCATCCTGAACGCTTAAGATTTTTTCTTTTGAAAACGGCCACTGACCAATTGTTTTTAAAAAAGTATTTGTCAGTTATAATTTTTTTGGGAATAAGGGAACTAAATTATACATGCAACATGTAATATACCGCCAAATACAAAGGTCTCCTTCTCACACAAAATGTACCCTAAAAATCTAACAACGTGACAAGAGAGAGTCATATATGGACCACCACATATGACACCAACAAAACACACCAACATGAAAGAAAATAACATGACAATCTCACTGGTAACATACTGCCACTCAATATGAAGCCCCCGCCAAAGCTGTGACTCATCACCATAAACATGCATGAAACGTTAGACAAACACCCAATGATACACACTTGCAACTTGGACCCGCAGCGACATGACTGATTAGACCACAAAGTATAACCAGAACCACAGTTTCCATATGAGATACCAACCACATTAGCTAAGCTCCTTGTTGGATCAAAAAGACATGGTTGCCACTCTAAGCTCACTTTCTTTGAACTTCTCCGGCCACTCAAAGGTGTTGAGTTGTATATCTCACAACGCTTATTGCTATATCATAAGTTATAGCATATTTGAAGTGTTTGCTACAAATAGTTGTAGAGTTACAAGTACCTGTTTGTATCTACAAAAAGAATTGGTTATCCTAATGCCAAGATTTCATATTTTGATGTTCATCTTTTCAAATATGATATTGCGTCTGTTAGAACTTAATAAAACATTAATCATTACGAAAATCTTAATCACGTGCGGAATAGCTAGCAACAAATCAAACAATAAGAGATCCTCTAGGTTTTTGCTAAACATAATGAATGTGACTACGTACCTGAAGAAATGATTTTTTTTACGGTTATGTCTGCGATTATAATGGAAGCTATAATTTAGTGAAAATTTAAGGGGATATTTTAGTCTATAATCATTTAAAAAAATTGAAATGTTACACCCCAAAACCGAAAATATACTTTGACTATAACATTCTATAATTTATGTTTGAACTTATATCTGTAGAATGTAACATGATTGGTTAGTCAATCAATATAGTGTTGAATGCCAAAACAAAGAGTCAAAAATGGGAGTCAAAGGACTAGAGATGATATACCTAATGGACTTGGGGTATAAACTGTCAGTCTGTCACAAACTGAAACTAGAAGGATTAATAGTGTAATTTCGTCTATAATCGGATTTTTTAGGTAAAAGATGACTAGAAACTTCACTCATTAAGAGGTGTACGTGCGTGGGTGATGGAATGACGAAATTAAGGAAGAAATAAGAGATTTTGATGAGTTTTGATGATTAGAATTAAGTAAAAGTGTTGGTGCATTGGTGTTGAACATGGAGAGTAAGCAAGCTAGCTAAGGTAATTAATTCAAGAATTGGAAAGAATAAGTGAAGATTAACACTTCCTAGTAAGTGTTTAGTGATTATAAACAATAACCTCAATGTAAGAATTTTTTTAGTTTAACTATTTTATAAATTAGAGTTCATGCATATGATTTTGGGGTTTTTTGGTAAATAAAGTTATTTGTTTAAGAGGAATGCTATATCCACAAAGAAAACATCCACAAAACATCCACAAAATGAGTTGTCGGATTGTGATTGGCTTAATCAAATAGAAAAGAGAGAAACAAAGCAAAATACACCAATCACACTCCAACAACTCATTTTGTGGATGTTTTGTGGATGTTTTCTTTGTGGATATAGCATTCCTCTTTGTTTAAATTGATAGTTCGATTGTGTAAAATATAATTAAATCACCATAAACATAATTAATTTGTTTTGAGTAATCAAGTTGAGGAGCATATATGTATGTGTATGATTATGTTCTTAAGGAGTGTTTGGATGAAAGTTTAAAGGTTGTGATTTGATGTTAGAATCAACAAGTACAAGTTCTTAAATGTTGGCATGGTTTGACATGTTGGTAAATAAGTTTGGGTATCAAAAGAGTTGGTTTTGAGTCTAAAAAGCTAATTTCCAGAATTTTGGGCCGTTTTGCAAAAATCATATAAAATCAACCATAACTCGGTTTAAGGTGTATAATACCTCGATGTTTATTTTCTTATGAAATAAGTTTCAGAAGCTGGTGTGAAGTAAAAGTATATCAGAATACTTGAAAAGTAAAAACAGGTCAGATTTGTTATGCACTTTGTGATTTAGATTTTGGTCGTTTTGCAAAATTCATATAAAATCAACCGAAGTTCGGTTTAAGGCGTGCCATATATCTTTTGAAAGGTATTTTTGTCTACTTGCTTATGAAACAATTTTCTGAATCTGGTTTTAAAAAAAAAGTATTGCAGAATATTGATTTAGTGATAGCGGTTCAAATTTGGTTATGCACTTTGTGCAAATTTTTTTGTGTAAAGTCATGTGTTGAGTTCAAATTTGATATGAGGTTACATGCTAAGCTTATTTTAAGGTATCGAGGTATATTAGCGGCATAGAAGCATTTAGTTCGGTACCATAAACCTTTTCATACTTTATGAGAAAACATATTAATCGTATAAGCGTTCCTTTCTTAGGGATGACGCACCTTTGATATATATGGAGTTGTGTTAGCTTGTAGTTGTGCAATGAGGTAAGTATTTGATACTACTTTAAATTAACATGATTATCATGATATAATCTCTTAGTAATCTACAAATGTGAATGCTTGTAAATGTTAGTTTTGTGAGCTAATTATGAATTGGTGTTTAAAGTAAAAGATTAGGTGTGTGTAAATGTTAGTTTTGTGATCGGTTAAGAAAATGCGTAAAAGAATGGTAAAGTGTCATGTTTATACGAGTTATAGATTATGTGGAATGCAATGCAAGATGTGAATAGCTTTTGTGTTATTGATTTGCAAAGTATGAAGTCTATATACTTTAGTTGTCAAGGTGAAAAAATGTAAAGTTGATATGTGAAATGTGAATCGCTAAAGCATGAAGTTTATAAATGTTCTATATGTGATAATAGTATGATGTTATGTGTATGCAACATGTAAAGCCTTACATGCTAGAGCATAGTAAAGCATATGGTTTATATGTCGGTATGTCGTTAACGATTTATGAAAGGTGTGTGTAAATTGAGTGTGCTTGAATTGTGTTAAGATGTATGTTAAAGTGTTCAAAAGTATCTTTTGAAGAATAAAGATTAATGTTGTTTAAAATGAGTTTCATAAAGTTATTCTAAATATGGTTATGGTTTTAAAAGTAAACAGGATAAATGATAGTTATGTTATATTAAATTATTGCCACTTACTTACTACACGAAAGCTTACATTTTAGTTGATAAATGCTTTGTAGGTTCTCAAGTTGCAAGGTTATAATTAATATAAGGTGTATTGGAATTCTAGAAGTGGAAGTGAATAATACTCGTCAGGTTTCTATTATAAGATGAGTAAGTCTTGAGAACCATGCTAGACAAGTTACCACACCTGTGTCTTTCTAAAGAAATTTTGTTTTGGTTATATAAATGTTTTAAGTCAAGAAATTCTATATGATTAAATGTGAATGAAAACGTCATGTACAAAGTACGTAAATGGGTTAAAAAGGGTGATTGGGTTAACACCCATATTTTGTGTAATATCGCTTCCGCGTGTTTTGAAAGAAATTTATATATTTGTACATTCATGTTATATTAAATGAAGTTAGTATTCAAGTTTTACAGATTTAAAATATCGGATAAGTTCAATATTATAAAAAGTGAAAAGCGTGGAGGCTACGTCTTTTTAAAAAAATATAAAAGAATTTGGGGTGTTTCATGAAACATGTCATTTCAAACCAGTATTTTAAATAAATTTAAATAGAAAATACATTGGTCGTGCATGCATAACAAAATGCGTTGAGTAACAAAATTTTGTAATCAGACAATATCTCTTTTTAACACGGATTGAAACGAGTTCAAACCCAATAGAATGAGCAATCATCAAATTGTTGCTTAACACTTATATGTGTTACAAGAGTCCATAAAGAAGCCTCTGCAGTAGTGGGAAAAGATGGTAAGTCAAGGAAGCAAAAATAAATTCTCGACGCCTTATTTGCATGTTGTCATAAAAAAACAATGCCGCTTGTCACAAAACTGAGAACAGATCAAACTAGGTAAATATATTGTACCAAAAAACACACAAATTCTACTTATGTATGTATTAGTCGATCATTACTAAGCATACGGGGCTTATGTATTTTTTAATAGCCTAGCCCACCTTTGTATCTTATATATTGTACACATTGTTTTAATAAAAGCTAAGCAAATTATATATATATATATATATATATATATATATATATATATATATATATATATATATATATATATATATATATATATATATATATATATATATATATATATATATATATATATATATATATAAGCATATGGGCGCAAGATAATTTTTCTCCTAAAGTCTTTCCAAATCTCGTCCCAAAACCTACCCTCCTACAATTACGTCTGTAAACCTTCCATCCGTTACAAACCCTAATGTTTCTTCTTCTTCTTTTTGTATCACATATACTTAAGCATAGTAATGAACATGATAACATCCCTCCTAATCAAATAATGTCTTGGTTAAACTAAGTCTTGAAAAATTGAAATACAATTCATGGAGTTCCTTTTTTAAGATTCATCTTGGAAGTCTTGCCTTCAAAAATCATATTAAGGATGCGCCATCTAGCACATCTACTATTGATCGGGATTGGGATAGGATCGATGATCTCATCAAGATGTGGATCCTAGGCACATGCACGGAATCTCTTCAAGGTCAAGTCGTATCTACACCGGGTACTGCTAAGGATCTATATCATCATTTAAAGGATCTCTTTCACGATAATGAAGATGTCAGAACCATCACCAATGACAACCAACTCCGATCCGTCAAACTAGGTAATCTCTCCATTAATGACTATCTCTCTAAAATTGATTCTTTGGCCGACCATTTAAATTTTTTAGGTTGTAGTGTTAAGGAAAAAAAAAACTTGTCATTTATGCCCTAATTGGTTTAGATAGTCGTTATAAACAAATTGCTAAGTTTATCCGTCATACCAATTCACTTTCAACTTTTTCTACCACTAAAAATATGTTATTGTTGGAAGAAACCTAATTAAAAGATGATAGTTATACAGACAAAACACAAAATTAACTCATCATCCTCATCCCCACCTATTCTATTGGCACCTAATGGCAATAATCCTAGCAGCAACCGTAGTGGACTTAATTCATTTTCTAATGGCCAAAAAGGACCGAACATACAACCCACTCTTTAACTATGTTCCCATTTTTCAAGAGGCACGTGTAGATTTGGGGATTGGTGCAAGTTTCTTCATGATAATCATCTTAAGGTTGGGACAAATAATTCTACAACTGATGCGCGTGGATTGCAACACGCACTACGTTTTACCTCTCGAGGGATCTCGAGAAGCTTGCAATCCCCACCAGGCAGTGTACCTGACCGATGTAGTATAGTGAAGTGGCAAGTACCGGGGGATTGATCGTTCTCACTCGCCGGCAGGGAATAGGTTTCGTTAGGCTAAAAGCTACTCTAATCTAGGTCTAAGGGTGGAGGAAGATTCTTTTTTTGTATTTTTAAATTTTATGAAAGCAGTAAAATCTCTGGTTTTGGAGGATAGGGCGGAATAGTTGGCTAGTCAACTAACCCAATATCTACTTCTTAAGCTTACTTTTATATTTTTGTTATTTTTTTGGGTTTTGAGAAAATCAGTAGGAGATGGCAGAATAGTGTTTTATCTTAGATTTCATTACTCCCTAACTATCTTTTACCATGTGATTAGTAGTATTGACGCTATTGCTTGGATGACGGGTTATTCCTAACCAAGTCGTAGGGAGTGCGTAATAAATTCCGCCTAGCTCTATAAGATTCCTAAACGCTCACTCTATGACGATACGTCAAGCATCCCCCTATCATGAGCTCAACCGATAGGCAACCTATGCATGAATACCTAACATTAAATCAATACGCACCATATGTTCACGTTTCTAAAGAACCGTTCAAGCAATGATAATACACAAAATATAGGAGATTAGCAACAGATATATACACTTAGTCTAACGTAGATGAAACATTCACAAATTACACACATACACATCACATGATAATCAATAGTTAGGTTATCATAGATCTAAGCAAACCAGTTTGCATATAGATATTAAAGAAAGAACAAACATAAATAATATATCACACAACACTAGACATATTGTTGAAATAAAGACTTATCTTCAAATTGACATGCAAGTTTGGAAAGGTATATATAGAGAATAATACAAGGTCTGTAAAACATCGTACTAGGGATTTTGGTCCCAAGTTCTCCACTCCTAAATTCCCTTTAAAATAAGAGAAAAACTCTATTATATAGATTTTGCGGGCCTGACGGCGTCAACCACAATAAGTGACGGCGTCAGCGGCGGCGATTAGGGTTTCCCGGAGACGGACTTAGTTGACGTGGTCATAATTGCTGGTTCCAGATCTGACGGCCTTTTAAGTATGACGGCGTCACCAAATTTGCACTTACCGAACTCAACTCTGGCCCCCGTCACGGAGTATTTTATCCAATATATGGACTTCCTTGTAATCCTGACAAATAGAATACAATTGTAAAGTGTGAAAAAGGCGTCACCTTCTGTAAATCAATCAAGAGTCATATTTGGGTATATTGTTGTTTTTTCGCATTATTTACACATCCGAAACAGCACCAGAAGTGCTTCTTATTTGGTGATTTTCCCTACAATACTAATAGAGAAAAGAACCAGACATTTGGGTGGAAATCCAACCAAAACATACGAATTAGGACTCCACGAACCATAAAACCGTACATTCTTTCGTCTCAAATCAAATACCCTTACCACTTGAAGATTTGCCTTGTCCTCCCCCAAGCAATGCGTTTTATTATTTCCCAATTGAAAAAACAAGTTTACGAGCGTCATTTAATGCGAAACCTTAAAAGTAATACAAGATTTATCGTTCCACTTACTCAAAATAAGCACGGAGAAAATATACTAGCACCTCTCATGTAGTGTTTGGATACTCACATCTCTCGGTTGATAATATGTAAATATAATATAAAGGAAATGGATAATATCACTCACTACCTGACATAGTAAATAGATTACCATAGGCTTGAGAGA
>LBNU01023244.1:1463-13082 GCA_014162995.1 Artemisia annua
CCTTGATCGTTACGGGCTCCAGGCTGTTAAACCTTTTAATCATCTAGGAATAATAACATTGAATAACATGCAGCGGAATAATAAATAAGAACATCAATGTTATCAACAAGGTTTTTCATTATCATCTCTAACATACAAACATCTACAACCCCAATTCTACTTGATCAAGGTAGAACGACCTTGAGACTGTACCAACTAACTCTAACTAAATCCTAGGCGTTTTCCAAATCCCTACGCCTAGGTTCCCACACACACACACCTTTGGTGTTTACATCTTGTACGTACTTAATAAAACTAATGACCCTATGTCTCTTTATATACTAGAGACATCTAGGGTTTACAAGAGGAATCATAATACAATTAGGAAACTAAATCTTTTAAGTAAATCTTCTAGAATCTTCAAAATTCTCCATCTTTTTGTAGTTTCCCATCTTGTTACTTTAAGCCCTTCATGTTTCATTCTTCTTGTTTTGTATCATCAAATCAATAATAGACCCAATAATCTTCCCCTATTTGATGATGACAAAACAAACACTTTCTTGTACGAACTTCCCTAGACGAAGTAGAGAAGTTGAGATGTAAACATCTCCCTGAATGAAACAAATCTTGTCTTCCCCTTAATTCATGCAATGCCACTCCAACATCTCTTCAACATCTCTTCCCCTTTTTGTTATCAACAAATAGGGAACATATGCAAATAATGATCTTGACCACCACGAACCAATACCACACTTATAATCAAAGCCTTCCAATGTTTCAAATTGCCCTCCATGAAGATCACCAAAATGCTTACGAAAAATGAATCCAAAACAATAGAAACTCCAACTACTAGTAGTAGTAATGATCAACAATAGTAAAAATCAAACACTTACCCTTGAGTGATGCATGAACATCAAATGATTAAACACATCATTAGATACTTCCCCTCAAATCAATGTGTTAATCATCTTCATGATTCTTCAAATCTGTAGGCTATATGTAATGATCACATGTGAAGAAAACCAAATATAACGAATTTGATGAAGAAGTAGAACAACCCAAACTTGTGTCTTATGTCTTGTACTAACCACGTGACTCCAAACTTATACTAGAAGTAGGTCGCAACCTCTTGATAAATCCTCAACTAGATGAGACACTGAGCACTACAACGTAACTCCTTTAAGTGATAGCAAATGTGAGCATTGAGCACCTTCAGTTTGTAGATCACACACCTTTGCTAGATTCATCAAGTCTTTGTCACAACAATAAAGCACGAACAAGTTATCTCCAAAGTGTAACACCCACCTTGAGATATGATAAGAACACAAACCTGTGAAACTCAACTACAACATCAAATAAATGATATTCACCTTTCTTCGTAATCAATTAAGCAATAAGAACGAGCCTTTAATCTTTTAAGAACATAAACTTCTTCTTGTGTGTGTACCAAAAAATCTTCTGTGTGTGTAATCCAAAACCAATCAAACTCATCTCGATCTAAGCATAAGTACTTCCCCTTACTGTTCATAAATCATGCATATATATTGAACCATAAAGCTCTTTACGTATCTCCATAAATCACAGTAGTACTTTGCAATAAACAGTACCTTGAAAAATATCAAGCAGTACTTTGAAGTAGAAGATCAACAGTACTTTAAACATATACGAGCAGCACCTTCGAACAGTACTTTGAAACAAACATCAGCACTTTAAATAGAGCAGTACGTTGAGAGGTAGAAGCAGTACTTTGAAGATTTTGAACAACAGTACTTTCAAGTTCACGCAGTACTTTGAACAAATTACGGGCAGTACTTTCAAAACAATGAGCAGTACCTTCAAAATCCACATCTAGCTGCAATACCATCTTGACAGTAGTAGTAACTTATTATGTCCAGCAGCAGTTTATGAGAACAGCAGTATCCAACCAATAAATTGCGTACCAGTACAAAATTCAACCCGAGTAAATAATCATAAAAGGCATAACTAACTCCACAGTCGAATCTTATAATTTTCAATGATCACTTAAATCTCAATAAATTACTCCACCGTCCCACTTAACAAGTTATCACCAATCACAACTTTGTCACCACATTAATTTAATCCCAGCGCATTCAATAATCATGGACTTATGAATGATATGAGGTTTGAATTAAAGAATTCATCAATTACGACCAATGACCTTTTCACTTTGTACGAGAATAATGTGAATCACATTCTCACCGCTTGTATAAGACAACATAACCTCGACCAATATAATAAAATTAGAACACGACAAACCCAATTAAAATAACCATCGATCCACTTTAAATTAATGATACGTGTAAACCGACACCAGATGTACCAATTAACGACAAACCCCACTATCTTTGATAAAAGAAATTCGAAGAATACATGATGGTGCACCGATTGAGATCAGACACAATTAAAGTACGAGGATAATTGAATCTATATCAAAAGACGACAACATTGAGAATCTGACCTTTAAAATAATTGACCCATGATATATGAGGTTATGAATTTAACAATCAAAAACCTTGACCAATGCAATCAGTCTGTTGAAGTTGCCACATATCTTCCACCGATCCATTAAATATCATTGTCGTATGTCACACAAAAATAAAAAGATCGATAAACTTAAAAACCAATCTGTACCTTTATCATATCTGCTTCAATTGACTTCAAAAACACCTTGTGATCCTAGATCTCGAGAGCCCCAGGCTCTGATACCACATGTAGGAACCCAGCACTCCTTGATCGTTACGGGCTCCAGGCTGTTAAACCTTTTAATCATCTAGGAATAATAACATTGAATAACATGCAGCGGAATAATAAATAAGAACATCAATGTTATCAACAAGGTTTTTCATTATCATCTCTAACATACAAACATCTACAACCCCAATTCTACTTGATCAAGGTAGAACGACCTTGAGACTGTACCAACTAACTCTAACTAAATCCTAGGCGTTTTCCAAATCCCTACGCCTAGGTTCCCACACACACACACACCTTTGGTGTTTACATCTTGTACGTACTTAATAAAACTAATGACCCTATGTCTCTTTATATACTAGAGACATCTAGGGTTTACAAGAGGAATCATAATATAATTAGGAAACTAAATCTTTTAAGTAAATCTTCTAGAATCTTCAAAATTCTNNNNAGCCCGTACACTAGATGGCCATCAGGTGTTATTCCTGACGCCGTCACGTTATAATACTTCTGGGCCGTCTCTCTTTAAGTTAACACTAGATCGCCTACTCCCAAATACACCTGACGTCGTCACGTTATAATACTTCTGGGCCATCTCTCTTTAATTTATAACCATATGGCCTACTCCCAAATACACCTGACCCCTTCAGGTACGTGGTCAGGTGTTAATCCTTGATTTCTTCTCTTGAGCGTCGGGTACAATATAAATCCACCTCTTTTGTCGAAGAGTGACGGCGTCATCTTGTGACTTTTGACGCCGTCAGGTACTGTTCCAGCTTGATTTCTTGACTTTTTCGTTTTCTTCACTTTTATGCTCCAAAAACATCCAAAATGCAATGTTTTTGAGAATTCCTCCTGAAAGTACCTAAAATGACAAAAGGAATGATTTAAGGCAATATTTGATCGTAAAATAACGATTTAGGGATTAAATGACCCCCTAAAAGCGTAACACTTTTCGCCTCATCACTAATCAACTTGAGAACTTAGGAAGGGAAGTGAAGAAGCTCAAAGAAAGCGTTCATGCCATCCAAGTCGGATGCGACATTTGCAAAGGAACCCACCTCGCAAAGGATTGCCCATTAAGGGACGAAGATTATAATAAGGTTGAAGAGGTCAAATACGGTAATGGACGACCATTTCAAAGCAGAAACAGCAATGGTTATCGTGTTGGACCACCTGGGAACTTCAACAGAACTCCTTACGGGGAGAGAAGATCAAAATTAGAAGAAACCATAACCAAATATTTGGAAGAATCAGCAAAAAGACAAAAAGAACAAGATGATTGGTTAATGGAATTTCAAGAAAGCACCAACAAAAGCCTTGACAGTCACGATAAGTCTCTCGAAAACCTTGAAGCTACAATTGGAAGGCTTAGTGACGAATTACACGAACGACAAACAATAAGAAACAAGTCCGTGAGAACATGCATGGCTCTTATAACTAAGGATGAGATCGAAGATTCTGGAGATAAATTTCATTATGCACCATTTGATGATTCAGATATACAAGACAACGCCAAACAGCCCGAAGGTGCACCTATACAGTTGCCAAACAAAGAAGATAGTGCGGAAAGTTTCGCCCTCCCGTGCTCAATTGGGAAACATAGCTTAACAGCATTAGCTGATTTGGGTTCAAGCATCAATTTCATGCCGTTATCTTTATTCCGATATTTAAACATTACTTGCCTAGAGAAGACAAATTTGGTGATTGAAATGGCTAATATGACTGGGGCCACCCCCGTGGGCGTTGTTAATAATGTCATTGTGAAGATTGACCGTTTCCTGTTCCCAGCTGATTTTGTCGTTATTGACATGGCAAACATTCCTAATGAAGACCTTATCCTTGGAAGACCTTTCCTTGCAACTGCACGTGCTCGCATCGACGTTTTTATGAAAGAAATTTCATTGGGAGCCTATGATGAAAGAGTTACATTCAAGATGAGCAAGAAATCATTGATTAGAAATGAGGAGGTAGCCAGTTCATGCATAGCTAACACTGCAACCAGGGAACCTTACCCCATCACACATGGAGTTTCTGATGAGGTATTCAACTATATGACTCCTCTATGTCTATTATATGCACATGAAGTTGGTCAGGAAACTAAAGAAGATGGTGAAGAATCGTCTGATGGAAAAGTGGATGACGAAGACCCCCCTCTCAAACCTTGGGGAGATAAAAGGCCCATAACTGTTACCGTGGTAGAACATTATTGTGAACCTATAGCTTTTGCTAATAACGGGAAGCTATGTATACCATCGTGTTGTCCTAGCAAAAAATCTTGCAACGGAGGAGGACGGCTAAGATTGAGACAACTTAAAAGAGAGGCTAGAATATGGTCATGCTACGAAGACTCGGATTTCGATCGAAACTTGTGGGAACGGAATTATCAACATAGTACTAACACCGATGAAGTAATCAATTGGACATGCCATTTTTGCAAACCGGCGTTAATGATAGAGAACGGGGTTACGCAAGCTTGGCCAACATGTGATCCGTTACGGAAGAAATGTAATGGAGGCGAACTAATTCATGGGGATGTAGCAAAAAGATACCAATGGGCATGTTTTAACGAATCTAAGAGATCTGAAGTAGGTTATCATGGAATCTCATTTAGAAACTGGTTAAAAGTTAAGTTCGGAGAGACCCAGTTATGTATTAAGGATGAAATGCATCATCGCAGCGAATGGGCAAAGCAAACTTCTTTAAAAGGAATCAGTTTAAGATGGTACAATAGGTAGCCCCAACGGTGTGGGACAGACCCAAGACTTCTAAGAACAAGGAGTCGGGAATTTTATCCCAACCACCCACGCGATCAACTGTGGGAATGAGTCTAACTTAAAGACTCGTTAATAAACAAAAGTGCTCTTACGGGAGACAACCCGTATTATCCTTTTCTTTGTTTCTACTGGTTTGCATGTTTGTTTTATATTTTTGCAGGAATTGGAGCATGGAGGAGCGAGAGAATCTGTTTACTGCATAAAATATTTCTCTCGGATCAGCAGTTACGGCGTAACACAGTCTTACGACTACGCCGTAACTATCCTACCGTAGCTGATCTCTCCAGGTTTTCTCTAACTACGGCGTAACTCATTTCCTTGGTTACGCCGTAACACTTCTCTGAGGTGTTTTCCTTCAAAATATTTTCAAACATACTAAACTTTTATTAGTAATTAAATGAACTTTGTGGGTAAGTTCCCTGTAAACCCTCACGAGACTTAACTCGTCCACTTGGGACACCAAGTGGTTTAAAAGGCTTATTGCATATGCTAAATGCAACCGTGATTCCTACGAAAGTGAGTTAGGATTTTTCTTGTTTTTATTTTTTATTTTGTTAGATTTATGCTTGTGGTAGTGTTGTGATTTCAGGGAAATGGAGTTTGCTCATGAAGGCTAGTTGAAGGCACGAAGATTTCTCGTGATCCTTCTTTCATTTTGGAGCAAATTTCAGGGAAGTTCTCGCTCTAATTCTACCTTCTCTTCACATTTACTTCATTTTTAGTACAAAAGGGACTTTGTACATTTCAAGTGGGGGGGACGGGAGTAGAATTATCTTGAACTTTATTTTGTCCTCATTTTTCTAATTTATTTTGAAAAATTTTGCCATTTTTAAATTTTTGACATGTTTTTCTTAACCGAACTAGAATAGACCTTAGCCGAGCGCATTTAACCCTTGAATTATGCTGGCATAAATATTACGATATTTATATTACGATATTTAATCTAAACATCCTCTTCATGTTTTGATGATGACAAAGATGTAAGTTACAACACATAACGTAAAGTGTTTAAGTTACTTGTAATCACAAATCATCTATGCATTCATACGTCAACATCTCTCGACATCTCAACGTCTCGAGTATGATTCAACAATCACTTAAGGTATGTATAAACAAATGTCTAATACATTTTATGATCAAAGGGATTTTTATTTAGACATTACAAATTTTATAAAATGTTATAAACATTTTATATATTTTAGAAAAACACTTTTGGTAATTAAAGGGAAATGTTTTACTCCCTCCGTCCCAAATTTATTGTCCACTATTGACTTTTTTAGTCTTTCTTCTTCAACTTTGACCTTAAATATTTTTGTGAGTGTTATATAATATTTGATGCAAAATATATAAATTGATTGGGTTTTAAGTGTACTTTTTCAATGGTATAATTTTTCATCATGTATTATATAATAAAAAAATATATATATTTATGGTCAAAAAGTTGAACCAGTTTGACTTTGAAAATTCAAACTGGACAATAATTTTGGGACGGAGGGAGTAATTAAAAGAAAATGTTATAAAATAATATAAACATATTATATATTTTTGAAAAACACTTTTGGTAATAAAGGAAAATGTTTAAATCATACTAAATATATGAATTCAAATTTTTAACCAAAATCAGTTAGTTTTTCATGTGTCATACTCTTAGTCCATATACCTTAGACATCCATACCTTGTTCCCCAATAAGTGTCATGCATATATCTATTATCATGATTATGTATATACGCATTCTTTTTTTTCTCCTAACTCTGTTTTGTAGGGGTTTTTTTTTTTTTTTTTCTTTTTGCTCGATTCTTTAGTAGCCAAAACTAGTTTTGAGCATACACCAAGGGGGAGCATACACCAAGGGGAGTATACACCAAGGGGGAGCATTGGGAATAGTCAAGGCTTCACTCACGATGACGCAAGCTCGCCTTATATATTATATCTCAAGGATTGAAGTATAGTAGAAGTGTAACAACCCGCATTTTCAGGACATTTTCCCGGCAAAGACATTTCACTATTCACCCGTTACTATTCACCCGTTACTATTCATCAATCACTATTCATCATTTTACTATTCATCATTTTCGAAGTCAATTTGGGATTCCGAGAAGCGTTCAAAAAAATTTACTATTCACATGACACTATTCATTCCCGGTGGGAAAAGCACTATTCATGCACATCATTCATTTCATCGTAAACAGGGTTTACGGGTATTCATATTCGCGTAACCGGTTTGGTTTAGCTGCGAATTCATGCATTATTAGTAGGGACACTTCATACGGACTAGGAATAGTCTACATATCATCACGATATCATTTTCATACTATTCCACTCGTAGGTTATTCAAATTAACATTTTTCGTATATTTGAACTTAAATAAACGCTAACACGCGATCAATAATATGACTAACACGTCCGACACTCCCGATTATGATCCTAATATATTTTCATACTCATTATAATGATATAAAAATTATATTATTTATTTACCCGGTGTTTTCGAGACCCGTTGGCCCTAGATATTTTACCGATATATGTTAATAATTTCGTCGGATTACGATATTTCACACACTGCAATTATTTTAACACCCGATTCTCGATCAGGAATGCTAATTTCATAATTGTTATACAAACGTCGGTTCCATTTTATTTTTGCGTACCGGCTAAACTTTATTTTCTAGCAAATTCGGTACGCCGCGGTTATCCCGTTAAAACTCAATAACATATCTACACATAAATAGGATTAAATCGTTACAAAATCCTCACCTTTTCTTCCACACCCCCCCCACCCCCACCATCTCTTTTGCAGCATCCCAATCTCTTACAAACATTGGGAAAAACTGATACAACCTTTCATTAATGCCTAGTCCTTTTTTGTTCGTAGACCAAATCAATAATCAAGACATTGTAGAGTATTTTGCAAGAAAAAACACAAGACTTTTACACGCATACATACCTTTTACAAAGATCAAAAATTCATTCTCTTGCCTCTCTTGCTCTCCAGACTCACGGCCCAATCTTCCAGAAAAACAAGAAGAACTCAATCAATTTGTGCCAAGGGAACAAGTTATTTTACAAGTCATTCCATTAGATACCTTCTAGGCCGTTTTTTGAAAATAAAAACCCAAGGTTTTATAGTTTTCATTTCCAAAACTCACTAATCTTCAAGTAAGGCTCAAGAACATCCTTCTAATTCTTTTCATACTTTCAATGTTTATTTTTCAAGTTTATTAGTGATGATCATGCCAAAATAAGTTATCTATTACCACTTTAATCATTTCATCATAAACACTAGGATCTATAAGCTTTTATTAACATCCTCCATGAGATTCCACCAAGGGTTGATGGATGTTAAGGAACCCAGTGACACCCTAAGAAGGTGTAATGGTAGGCTTATGGATGATTGGGTTGTTGTTTGGGTATTGTTTTTTGGACAAGTTACTAACTGGAAACCCATTTTTGCAACTAAAATAAACGCTGCTGTCCCTATTTTAAAACGTGGTAAATCAGTATGCGCTTGTGGCGTAATTTTGGCCAAATATTTAGAAAATACTTTCCGGAGATGAAACTGATGCGGCCCCAAAAGTTTTGTGGATAAAAACGGAGTTAATAACGAAGGGAGCATATGATTTTTCCAAAGTTTAACGGACCAAAACAGTGGGACTTTCAGAAATATACTTGCTGTTTGGAAACTGTTTATGGGCAACAATGGCGTCGTTTTAGGCGTTCAAACCTAGCTAAAGGCCGAACTACTAAAAATGCTTGAAGTACATGTTTATAGAAACCGGGGATATAGAAGACGTAGAAAATGAGCCGGTATAACGACGCGGATACTCGCGTTTATGGACACGGATAACTACAACATATTTTTTTGGACAGCGTTTGCTAATAGAGGTTATATTCTACGTTACTAAAATATATTTTCAAAGTTAACGACAATTGGAGAACCGTATTTCGGGTTACCCGGTGAGCCACGTGTGACCAAAAGGTATTTACCACGACGCCTTATTATATGTCGATTTCAAGCGTTTTCAAAATGGCGCAATTCAGCACTAACACTTTAGGCGCTGAGAATATTACACGAGCTGTAGTTTTGCAAGTCTAGATTGCGCACTGTATATTTTCCTACTTATGGGAAGACAATTTATTTCAACGACACTATTACTTCCAAATTAGAGTGGTCATAGGCTACATCATGGTGCATGTACCGCATTCACGACTTACGGATCATATTCTAAGAAGTAGTAGTCCATATTCATTCCACTAATAGGTTGCGTTAGTATTTCGCGGCCCGTTGGCTGTTCATTTCGAATATCCAATTGTCCCATTTTTCCCAACCTTTTCAGGTAGTTCATGCCCCCCTATTTTCACTTGTTGGTTATAACTGTTTTTTGGGGTGAAGAATGCCTTCGGTTTGTACATGAATTTTTCGAATGACCTTTTCCGTTACGTTGAACGATTTGCTACTGTGTTTACTTCAAAATACCCATTTGTACTACTCAAATGCCTTTTGTTTACTCAGAATGCTTTGTGTGTTTACATTGAGGTACAACCTACATTTCACGGGTGGATGTGTGATTCCCCTGCATTTCATAGCGGTATGGTGGTGATTACCTACATCATTCACGGGTATGTGAGTACCTGCCATGTTCATAGCGGTATGTGCATGATTACCTACATTTCACGGGCTATCGGTTTTTTGTTTTGGATGACATTGAAAATTTATACACATCCCATTAAAATTGGTACTTTATGTCTAGGAAATAATATACAAGACTTTAGATATTTATCTCATTTAAGCACATGTATTTTACAAACAACTAGCAAAACATTTTCTTCCTTTCTCTTCTTCATTTGGATCAGCCAACAACAAGCTCAAGCAAGAAATCCATAGATTTTTCAAGATCAAGTAATTTTCAAGCTCCATTAGTACTGCTTTCTAGGGTTTTGAAATAAAAACCCAAGGTTTTATAAGTTTTTCATCTCCAAAGCTCACAAATCTTTCAAGTAAGCTCAAGAATATCTTTCTAATCTTTTCATACATTCATTTTATTGTTTTTCAAGTTATATTAGTGATTGATCATGCAAAAATACAAGTTATCTATACCACTTTAATCATTTTCATCATAAACACTAGATCTATAACCTCCTCATGAGATCCACCAAGGTTGATGATGTTTAGGAACCCATGACACCCTAAGAAGGTGTATGGTAGGTTATGGGATGATTGGTTGTTGTTTGTATGGTTTTTGGACAAGTTACTAACTAGGAAAACCCATTTTTGGAACTACAAATAACCTTCTGTCCCTATTTTGAAAACGTGGCTAAATCAGTAGGTTGTGGGTAATTTTTGGCCAAAGATTTAGAAAATACTTTCCGAGATGAAACTATGGCCGAAAGTTTGGATAAAAACGAGTTAATAACGAAAGAGATATGATTTTCCAAAGTTTAACGACAAAAAGTGACTTTCAGAAAATATACTTGCTGTTTGGAAACTTTTATTGGGCAAAATGGGTCGTTTAGCGTAACCTAGCTAAGCCGAACTACTAAAAATGTGATAGTACATGTTTATACGAAACCGGGGATATAAAGAACGTAGAAAATGAGCCTATAACGACCGAGATACTCGCGTTTATGACACGATAACTAAACATATTTTTGACAGCTTTCTAATAGAGGTATATTCTACGTACTAAAAGTATATTTTTCAAGTAACGACAATTGGAGAACCGTATTTCTTACCCGTTGAAGCACGTGTGACCAAAGGTTTATTTACACGACTATTAGATGTCATTTCAAGGTTTTCAAAATGCCGAATTCAGCACTAACACTTTACGTACAATATTACACGACTAGTTTTGCAAGTCTAGATTGGATATATTTTCCTAAATTATGAAGACATTATATTTCAACGACAACTATTACTTCCAAATTACGAGTGGTATAGGTATCATGTGCATGTACATTCACGACATTACATCATATTCTAAAGTAGATCATATTCATTCATAATAGGTTGCGGCTAGTATTCGCGCCTTGTTGTCCTGTTCATTTCATATCCATTGTACCATCACTTCAGGTGAGTTCAGGCCCCCTATTTTCACTTGTTTTATAACTGTTTTTGGGGGAGAATACATGCTCATTTTTACATGAATGCAATAC
>LBNU01023245.1:16883-28638 GCA_014162995.1 Artemisia annua
AAGTCCAAATGACTTTGGAGTCCTGACCCTTTTGCTCTTTCTGAGCTCATGTTCAGGTTGTTGTTCCACAACCTCAGCAGGAACATCAGCAGGAACCTCAGTAGGAACCTCATCAGCACCATTGTCATTGGTTCCATTTGGAATCCTGTGACTTGGTCTAGGGATTGAAGAGAATCTATTCTCATCAAAATGTGCATCCCTTGATTCAATTATAGAGTTAATTGAAACAGATTCATTAGGTTCAATAACATAAAACCTATAAGCCTTGGAATGCTCAGCATATCCAACAAAGATGCATTCAATGCCTCTTTCACCCAAAGTTTTCAATTTTGGATCAGGGAGTCTTACCACTGCCCTACAGCCACATACCCTGAGATAACTCAGATTGGGCTTCCTTTTAGTCCAGAGTTCATAAGGGGTAACCTTGTTCCTTGTGTTTGGAACCCTATTTAATAAATAGCAAGCTGTTAACATAGCTTCACCCCAAAAGCCTTGACTCAGTCCTGAATAGGACAACATGGAATTAACCATCTCCTTCAGTACCCTGTTTTTCCTTTCAGAGATCCCATTTTGTTGAGGAGTATAGGGAGCAGTTGTTTCATGGACTATTCCAACAGACTGAAAATACAAAGTGTCCATNNNNAAACGTGGTCATAATAGTAGATATAACTGTCATTTGAATAGGTCAAATCAGTTACATTTCATCAGTGGAATCTGCTAGCAGCAGAGTCATCAGCAGAATCATGCTAGCAGCAGATTCATCAGCAGAATCAACTAGCAGCAGATTCTGCTAGCAGCAGAGTCTTAGCAGCAGATTCACAACACTAGCAGCAGAGTCCGTTTCATGCATCAGCAGAAACATATTCACACTAGCACAACCACTATTGAGTCGGGGTAATCAGGGACTTGATGGGTGTACACTCCGTACCTCCAAACCCATTTCCAAGTATGATTTGATCCCTCAAGTGCACTAAATTTTCCAACAAACAACAGGTTGTTTAGTACGTAGTATCTGTTGACCTCGTCAGATCCTGAGAAATATAGTTTCCATAATTCCATTATAATATATATTGTAATTATAATGACATAAACAATAGTTAAAGTTATAGTTTGGTTAGAAATTGTAAATTAGAATAGTTTATGTATGTATTATGTATTTTAGATTAGACGTTTATAATCTAGACTTTGGATATGGGCTGGGTCAAAACTCAAAAGGCTCGGTTAGTTTGTTAGGGTTATAAACCGTTAGTTAGTTTAGGTTTCAAAGGGTGTGTTGGTTGATGAAACGGTACTAGCTAGTGAAACAACACAACCCTTCTAAGTGTCGATTCAATTAGTATAAATAGTTTAGGATTCTGTAAACATATTGTAACCCTTTCACATTTTATATATCAGTTTTAATAAAGGGTTCAACCCAATCTCCTTGTTTCCTGTTATTGATTCTTGATTGATTATACGCATGATGTTGTTTGATAATAATCGATCCTGTGGAAACCATTGAAGACCTGTTATCAATATAACCAACTAATTACCTGTATACCAACCATTTGCACTTGATTGATATCCTTAGTGTTTGATTCTATAATATAGTGCGTTTTAGAGCTAAAATGTATTTTGGGAGTGTAATTCGTGTGAGAAAAATGCACTAAAGAACTGTTAAGTCTTTGCATAATCAAATGATCAAAACTCCGAAGTACATCAAAACATCAAATTTTGACATAAGTAGATGAAAATATTTTATTCGTCCATTTGTTAGTCTATAAGCGAACATAGTTCAATCCGGACTTCTCATCGAGTCCCCTCGACTGAAACTTCATCATGTAATCTATTACCGTAAATTCTCTAAACATTTGAGGACATTCTTCTGTAATAACTTTTTCAATGGGCCCATATATTTTTGGTGGTGTAGCCACACCGTGAAAAAAACATGCCACGGATGTTCTTGTTAGTGCTACATTGCCAAATACTCGGTGGATCACACTTTTGAACTTGTCATTTGATATGATCTGCATAGGATCGCAACAGCATAAGCGTCACAATTCAGTTCATAATTTCATATGTATCCTTTTTTCTGTATATTTAGAAACATATTACGTAGTAATATTAGATAAGGAATTTGAGCGTTTTATAAGACTATAGTTGTGGGCTAGCAATATCCTCCCACTATACTTTTTAGCTGAAATTCAAAGTATTATTAGCGAGCTCGTCTATTATGTATGTGAGTGGGAAAATCCAATCCAACATCGGTTAAAAGATAATCTTTAAGTACTTAACATATAAGCTTAGTGCACTTTGCCTGATAGATTTTCTTAACAGCCATTATTCTACTTGAATAAACTTCTAATGCCAGCAACTGAACCATGGTATGAGCTCGAGGCAAAGTCAAACCACATAGGATAGTTGCAAGTAATTTTTGCAGCATTATATTTTGTAATTGGCTGGCCTTTTATATACTATGAATACTAATTGGCTTATATGACTTTATCAGAAAATCACCTGAAGAAGATCGCCGATATTGACAACAAGAGCACCAGGAATAGGTTCAACATCGGCCCACTGATTTTGATGCATGACTTGTAGCCCTTGAACCTCATCTTGTAAAAGTATAGTAATAAAAGAAGCATCTGTGTGCTTATTGAGTCCTAGTGTCTGGTCTGGTTTGGGGCATGCAGGATAGTAGTGGCAAGCCAAGCTTCGACCCTTCTCGCATTCCAACAGTTTTAGGTGGTTTGGTTCGAGCCCAAGAGCTTCTGATAGTAATTCAAAAAGGGTGTCTACAAGCTTCGTCAGATAGTTTAGGTACTCAACAGTGGATTCTCTGCGCATAAATATACAAGTTAATTCTGTAGCACCCGAAGTACTTATGTATCCGTTTAATATAACCAAAATCATACATGGTTGTTAAGTAATCCCTTTACTCGTTAGAGTAGACAAATAGGTGGGGTGAGACAAGCTGGTTAAAGTTCAAGATAAGTGCAACTATACAAGTAAGAACACCATTGCGTGTGCCAAAACAAGCTGTGCAGATCCATTGAAACTTTTTATCCATTTTTAGTTTATAAATAACAGAAGTATATCATATGATTACATAATCTGTACTGTTTGTTATCTAACATTTTCTTTCTTAAAACAATTCAGAATATTAGAAATCACTTATCTTACACTTTGGACGACCTTCTGCAAATTGACCCTGAAGTTAATTCTCTGTTGACTCGTTAAGTATACAAAGAGAATCAAAATTAGTTATGATAGGTAAATTAGACAGAGTTTTCACCCATGTTCACTAAAATAGAGTATAAACCATTTTTGTACATTAATATTTCTTAAGATCTATTCGTTGTACCTTCTGAAATAACCATTAAGCATACTGAAATTGAGTGTCCATTTGAACTTGATTTTGTTATGATTATTTGACAATAAATTGACACAAGTATCTAACATGCAAACTCCAAAAACTCGATTATATTATATAAACCTGCAAACTGAAGGGAGATGTTGAGGATCAAGATGGTAAGTATTTAACAAGTCAATAATCAACGTATCCCTCCAATTAGCTGCTCTCGACATGTAAAGATCATAGTTGCTGTTAAACTTCACCATCCTCTCCGGATCCCTTGAATAATACTCTTTTTTAATCTCCACATCCTGCTCATGAAACTCACGCACCCCATTCAGCATATCTTGAAGCACTTTGATCGGTACCCCATGATTAACCACCTGAAAGAAACCCCAGTTTTCCGCAGCATGTTTGACTTCTTCAACTATCTTTCTTCTTGAACCTCCTTTATCACCTACACCAGTAAGATCTATGGCAGGAACTTGTAAACTCGTTCTATTAAGTTCTAGATCTTCGGCAAGTTCATCAGTTGGGCGGATAAATATTCTTGGAATATCGACAAGCCCACTAGCTGCAGCGTCGATTAGTCCTTTGACTCCAGACTTTGTGTCATCAAATGCTTTTACTTGCTTAGTTCGATTTTCTCGCAAGTTGTTGAGGATGTCCATTTTTTCTTGACCAAAACAACAGGTTGTTTAGTATCTACTATATAGAGTTGACATTAGCCTCTGTTGAACCAGTCAAATCCTGAGAAACATAGTTTTTCATAATTCCATTATAGTATATGCCAAAATTGTGGCGGCTTCCATTATTTAACCAACTAATTCCAGCAGGCTTCCAACCAGTTAAACCTTTGACAGAATGATATTCTTACTGTTTGACTCTATAATCAAGTGCATTTAGAGTTGAAATGTATTTTGGGAGACTAATCCATGTGCTATTGTTTACGTAGAATTTTTCTGTGTACTTAAGACAAATTGCTGAAAAATGTTCAAATACCAAGCTAGCTAAGCCGTATATATAGTACTAGGAAAAAATAAGATCTCTTATAGGGTGTTTGGGGTTCTGTTTAGGGGTGGTAATCATTATCTGCGTTTTACGAGCAAGTTGCTGATATCATGGCAGAAGTTGATTATCCCTCGATTGCTTTCCTCCTCTGTACGCCGAATTTGATTATCCGCGTGATCTTGAGGCTTGTTGTGATACTTCTTTTAAATTGCCAAGATTTCGCAGCAGCTCTATGTATGCCGAATTTGATATACCCGCGTGATCTTGAGGCTTTGTTGTGATACTTCTTTTAAGTTGCCAAGATTTCGCAGCAGCTCTCTAACCTACTGTTGGTGAAGTTTCTTCCATTGTGATACATATATAAATTAAAACAGCAATAAGTGAATTTAGATCTACTTTCAGTACAAAGTACATAAAGATTGCTTTTGATAGGTCTCAAAAAGAAAATCATTTTCATCTATAAATTAAAAATATGACAACTTAAATGATTCCTAGATATCACAAGATCCATTGGATGGCCAACTGTTAAAGCAAAAAAAATAAACCAACAAACATAGAAAAGCTGAAAAAAGTGAAAATCTGCAGCAGCATCCAATTCAGTACAAAACTATGTCAAGAACAAATATATGTAACTCGGGTCTCAGGCTGCCTTTGATTTGGAATGCCTCTTCTTGTTCCCGGATCTCCTTGGAGTTGTGCTCTTCATTCCGATGAAAAACATCAGTGCCCCGAGTAGTGCCAGATTCTACAAAATTTCACGATTGTTAGCAAAAATACTACAAAATGTTAGAAATCACAAACATGTTATTAGCTGCGATAGGATTAGTCTTGACTGACACGGCCGTCACGAGTTTATGAGTTTTAAAATGGAGAGTCGTCAAGTCCTGTACCCAACTAACTACTCCAACTAGTCCATTTACTAAGCCTCTTACACGCACATGTGTCTTAAAAACAAGAACAAAATCTATAGCTACCATCAAATTGACCACAACTCCTCTAGGTACATATCATATGTCACGTAATAAACATCAACCACCTTAAATATAAAATTTGGAAGTAGCTATAGATATTTGGCTCTAACCTGAGTAAACTTAATAAAAAGTTGAGTGAATTCCTTCTTCTCCGTGTCATAGTTGTAGAAATCGTACAAGATGGGAGTAGCAATCAACTGGTGCAGAATCTGAAAGAGAATGTTCAAAGCAAAAGGCTCAATAACAACGAACCAATTTCATCTTCTATGCTTATAATCGATCAGTGATACTAACCAGAAGAAAAGCACCGATTGTGCTGCCAAAGAGAAAAAGGAGGCTTCCAAAGCCCTTGAGGGCTATGGCTCCAGCAACTAGAAGTTTGATCTATACAAGTCAATCACCAGAATGTAAACTTTAGATGTCTATGGTAATTGAGCACAAATTTAATCGTATTGAGTAAATAAGCAGGCTCTTTTTACCTCAAAATCTGGCACTTGGAAGCCAGTATGTGCTGTGACATGCTTTGTGAACACACTGAACTTTGGAACAATGGTTTTTGCTGCTGGACCACCATCATCGCCAAATTCACTGAACCTGCATTAACAAGATGCCCAGAAAGGTCAAATTTAAAAATTAAAAAGTATCAAACGGAAGATAACTGCATCATAAGGTAGAAAGACTGAATAAGTTTCTTGCTTTGGTTACACGTCTAGTGCATGAACTAGTAAAGATAAACAGAGAGAGAGGGACAAAAACCATCTAATACTCTTCTGAATGACGAGACAGCTCAACATAAACATTTTTTTTTTTTAACGGCAGCTCAACATAAACATTAATAAACCAAAAGCAATTACTTTTTCAATCTTGGTGATACTCCCAACCATTGATATAAGCGCCGGGCATTTTGGAGCAGTTAATGCTCAAACTCAGTATCATCTAAAATCATTATGCTACCATATTTCTGTATTAGCAGCCCCAAATGATTAAACAAAAAATCGTATACAAAAAAGTTAAAACAAAAACATACAAACATAAAAGAGATTTTCAAATTCAAGCCTCAAGGATAGCATGTTGTAAGGAATCAGCTTTTAAAAAATTGAAAAGGAGCATCAATCCTAAACTTCATATATTATTACTATTATTATTAGTTTATTACATTGTAGCATTAAAAGTGAGGTAACAGCAAACTTGTTCATTCAGCATTCTCAAAAAGTTCTTACTTTAAATTGTTTAAGAGTTCTTTTCAATTGTCTCAAAGAAGTCTTATTTCAAATTAGACATTTTTTTAAATCTAAAGGAATGAAAAGAAATGCTAGTAGTATTTGTAAATTTGTTTAAATTCTATACACTTCAAATCCATTGAGCATAGTAAAAGTCAGATCTGTTTTAAATCTAAAGGAATGAAAAGAAATGCTAGTAGTATTTGAAATTTCAAAATTTGAAACTGGAGAGAGAAAAAGTAAAAAAAGTGAGGCAGAGGTCCCCTGTCCAAACTTTTAATATGTCTCCATACCCTTCTAAAAAAAATCATGCCATCTGAGAGTATGTGCTAATTGTCTGAAAATGTATTGTTTCACTAAAATGCTTCATTGGATATCCAAAAATACTTCAATTGATGCACAGAATAATCGAAATTCAAAAAGTTAGTTATTAAATAGTCCGAATGAAACGATGCTACATAAAACTCAAAAAAATGACAAGTAAGACAATTATCCCTAACTAGATCTACATGCAAAATATATTAAGATACACTCCCAATGAATCATACTTATTCAAAACCAATGGTTTATCTTAGAATAAAAAACACTACAAAATTTTATAATACCTGCTCAAGAAAATTTTACAGACAAACAATATGACAAACATCATAATACATAGTATTACTTAAGAACAACATCAAAATAACCTTATAAACATTAGATATGAAAAATATTTAGATCTAAAGAAAGAAAGAGAGCTTACTCTTGCCAAGCAGAGAGAACAAAGATAGAGACAAACAAAAGACGGCCAACAAAAGAGATAAACGCCATTAAAAGATACACAAGAAGCTTTCTCTCTCTAGAAAAATAAAATTCCAACAAGACCTTTTTAGAGAGAGAAAAGATTTATGTGACTGCGTTTATGTTTTTATAGCATGGAAACAAGAAGACCCTACTTACAATCTCTTTTGACTTCCCCCGTCTTTTATTAGTTACAATTTTGGTCCTTTGTCTTTTTGCAACATCTTATTTTGAGGACTTCAAGTTAGGGGTGCAAACAAGCCGAGCTTTTATCAAGCAACTCGAGCTTGAACTCGAGCTTGGCTCGACCGATTCGAGCTTTTAGCGAGCTCAAGTCCAATATATTGGCTCGAAACATATAATGAGCTGAGCTCGAGCTTTAATCGAGCTTTTTCGAACTTTAAGTAAATGAGGATTAATTTGAATATTAACCTAATTAGAAGGACTTACCCTATAAACAATTACTCCCTCCGTCCTAAAAAATTATTGTCCATGTTTGACTTTTTTGGTCTATCCTTTTCAACTTTGACCTTATGTATTTTTGCTTGTGTTAGGTAATACTTGATGCAAAATATATGAATGGATTAGATTTTTAATGTATTTTCATTGGTATAAATTTATATCAAGTGTTGTATAATACAAACACAAATATTTAAGGTCAAAGTTGTATAAGAAAGACTTAAAAAATCAAACATGGACAATAATTTTGGGACGGAGATAGTAATTAATTATATACCCTTCAAACCCTAATTATTCCAACGCTACGTTTTGTATTCTACAATCTAACAGTGCACACTTCTTGGTCATCACTTCGTCTTCATCAGCCATCACTCCATCTGGTATTCTCTTTGAAAATATTACTACGAATAAGGAATAATGGCCATAATGCTCTAATAGGTGTTCAGTTAGTGGGACAAGGTGATAACATTAGATATGGTCTTTTTGACTCTTGAATGTGTGGCACCAGGTGTAAATGTGTAATCATATACATGTATTCGAGCTTTTCAAGCAAAGCTCGAGCTTTGCTCGAAACTGAATCGAGCCGAGCTCAAGCCTAGATGGTTAAAGCTTGACGAGCTATTGAGCCGAGCTTGAGCCTAATTCCTTTTCCGAGCCGAGTTTGAGCCTTGTCAAGCTCGGGCTTGGCTTGGCTCGGCTCGTTTGCACCCCTACTTCAAGTATCTATGTACTCAACGTTTTTCCTTTGAGGTTGCTTTTTAAACGACTTTCTTACTGAAATATCGCTATTTGAAGACGAATATTAAGTTTGATTTGAGATAATGTGTATTCATATAAATAAGTGCTTGATTTTTGCTTCCTTACAAGGTAGCACATCCAGGACGACGGTCATGGGGGCTCTAAGAGAATGCGATTGATGCAGTCGCACATGACCGCAATTGTTTACGTGGTTCAAACACATATTGTGCATATAAATTATTCCAATGCCTTACATTATCTTTGTTATTGTTTATTTCCATGAGACTACTTTAATCATAGAAACACGTATGAAAATAAATATTGACAAGTTATCTTACTTAATTCAGATGTCAATTCTGATATCTTAATATTTCTTGTGATTTCTCGTAATGCATAAATTATTACTTTGAATTACGCTTTAATATTCTCAGTAAAATGAATTCATTTGGCATTGTTGTTTTAGTCCTTGTGAGTACTTGTGCCGATTTGTGTACTATTAACAAATAGCGATAGCTTTACATGTGTATAAAAATCCCGTATTTAATAAGAGCCTACTACTTTTTTTTTTTGAAAAGAGAACTTCATTAAACACAAACCGAGACGGGCATCTCCAAGCTAGAAATGAGCCGCCAAAAACAAAAGTTACATCATAGGAACAGAAAAGTTACACCAATTCTTCCAATCGATCGAACCCTCCTTATGTCTACTCCTATACCAAAGGTACCCCATAGATTTGATATCCGAAACAATTTGGACCACATTCGTATTCTTCCCATTAAAGATCTTGTCGTTCCTAGCCTTCCAAATTATCCAACACGACACAATAAGGACTCCATATATAATCTCTTTCTTAGCTTCTGAGCCGCCCAAGTAGGTAACAAGCTTAATCACGTCATTGGTCGAAAAAACAAAGAACGGGGGAATTTTACACCAATTTGCTATCGCATTCCAAACACCACACGCCACCCGACAACCCGAGAACAAATGATCCGCATTTTCTTCTGTTTCTCCACAAAACACGCACAATCCATCCCCCACAAGAATATTACGTCTTCGAAGAGCACTTTGCGTAGGAATTCTATCCAAACTCGCCCTCCACATAAAAATATTGCATTTATTCGGAATCCACTTACACCAATTAAACACGATATTACCGTCACTTGAGTTGTTACCTTTTAACCATTTCCTTGCGTCCTTAACTGAGTATCCATCACTCGACCCTTGGTTCCAAGCCCAAGAATCCTCGTTCCCGTTTAGATGTACAGCCGAGACTAATCTATGACATTCAATTAACTCTTTGACTTCAAGAATAGTAGCCGGATATTTCTTCCACCTCCATTGAATAGCACAATATCGATTATCCACATTGATTCTATCCGCCACCGTACACCACTTGTTTGCCTCAAGACGAAACAAAGTAGGAAACACCCTCTTCAACGGTTCACTTGTTAGCCAAGGATCAATCCAAAATTTCACCGTTGTATCATTGCCCACAACGCCGCGGATCATATTAATGAAGCTAATTCCTTGTGTCCTCAACTGATACCCAAACTTTACCAACCTGGTCCAAGTGCCTGGAAACCGACTACTACAATGGAACGTTTCCCATCTTCTTTTCGAACCATGAACCGCGTCAATAACCTTCCTCCATAGGGCATCATTCTCCGTACGGTACCTCCATAACCATTTCAATACTAACGCATTATTGCATTCCTCTAACTTGCTAAGACCCAATCCACCATCTTTTTTAGATTTCGTAACCTTGTCCCATGCAACCCAATGAATTTTATTCTTTTCGTCACTACCACCCCAAAAAAACCGTTTAACAATGGACTCAAGTTTATTGACCACAGCGACCGGGGCTTTATATAGAGAGAAATAATAAGTAGGAAGACTTTCAAGCACCGACTTAATAAGAATAACCCTACCGGCCGTAGATAAGACACTTGCCTTCCAACTCGACAACCGTTTTTTGAACACTTCGACTACCGGATCCCAATTACTAATACAATTCATATTGGCACCCACAAGAATACCCAAATATTTAAACGGAGTCGTTCCCGGTCTACAACCCAACCCATTTGCACATAAAGTTACCTCCTCCGTGCTCTTTCCAACCCCAAATAAGCTCGATTTGTGCAAGTTGATTCGCAGCCCAGAGCACAAATGAAAGACTCGAAGAATCCTCTTCAAAGCTTTGAAATTGAATTGCGACCATTCTCCCATAACCATCGCATCATCGGCGTAAAGAAGGTGTGAAATACTTGGACCACCATTTGGAAAACGCACTCCATCAAACATACCATGATCGCAAGCTTTTCGAAGCATACATGAAAAACCCTCCATAACTATTAAAAACAAAAAAGGTGAAATTGGGTCGCCTTGACGTATACCTTTGCCGCAACCAAACTCGAACGTGGGGGATCCATTGACGAGAATAGAGGACCGAGCCGACAATAGAACCCCCTTAATCCACCTACACCATGTTTCTGGGAACTTCATTTGACGCATAATCGATAACAAGAACTCCCAATGAACATTATCATAGGCTTTCTCGAAGTCGATTTTGAACATGAATAATTCTTTTCCCATCCTTTTCGCCCACGAGAAGATTTCACTAATAATTAGGGGCCCGTCAAGAATATACCTCCCCGAAAGAAACGCTGATTGTGTCTCATAAATAATTTTACCCATCACCTTTTTGAGACGATTAGCAAGAACCTTAGAGATTACCTTGCTAATAACCCCAATGAGAGTAATCGGACGATATTCACCAAGGTCGACCGGATCGTTAACTTTTGGAATCAAAGTAATGAAAGACGACCCGACTCCCCGATTTATCATTCCTGTATCATGAAAATTCTGCAAAATCTTGGTAAAATCTTCGGCAAACAATAATATATGATACTATACAAAAATATATGATACTCGATCAAAATTGTTGTTAATGATCTTATATTAAAGGGCAAATTACCTGAAAATGTATGCAACTTGCCACTTTTTTCCATTGTATGTAGCTTTCTCTTTTTTTTCCCAATGTGTCACTAAACTTGCTAAATTCGTCCATTGTGTGTAGCGGTGACTTGATTCACCTGCTGGAGCAGGTTAACCTAACGGTCGTTAGGTTTATCATTGCACCGTTAGTCCTTTAGAGTAACGATCGTTTATCATGGCTACATACAATGACAAAAAGTAACAAGTTAGATGACTTTTATTATTTTTAAAATTTATGTACGTTTTTT
>LBNU01023245.1:28704-56803 GCA_014162995.1 Artemisia annua
CTAAGAAAACCGATAAAAGTTAATTAAACTGCAAATTAAATTCGGGTTTTTAGTTACACTATCTAGCTTAGAGGCACTTTATTTTGCATACTCTAATTTTTGTGCATACCAATGGACAAATCTTCACCATTCATCTAGTTTGATCTAATGGTGGGGATTAACCTAAGATTAAATGGGAAACATAAGTCCATATTTTTTTTTTCTTTGTCTTTTTGTCTTTCTATTATTCATTTTTTTCCTTTCTTTCTTTCCATTTTTTTCTTTCTTTTTTTTTGCGTCTTTTTTTTCACGCTTTTATAGTTTTTTTGTTTCTTTTTTTGTTTCTTTTTTCTTTTGGTTCTTTTTCTTTTCTTTTTCTTGGTGTCTTTTTTTACACGCTTCTTTTTTCTTTTTTTTTGTTATAATTCACTATTTTTTTTCCTAATAAACGTTTTTCTTCTCTTTCATACATTTTCGTCTATTTTAATACGTTTTCGTCCGTTTTCATACGTTTTTGTCCGTTTTCATACGTTTTCATCCGCTTTCTTATGTTTTATTTCGTTTTCATACGTTTTCGTCCGTTTTCTTTCGTTTTCGTCCATTTTTCAAATGTTTTTGTCCTTTTCATACATGTTTTTACACTTTCATACGTTTTCTTCCATTTTCATGCATTTTCGTTCGTTTTCTTACGTTTTCGTTCATTTTTTCATTCGTTTTCGTCCGTTTTTAAATGTTTTTGGCAATTTTCATATGTTTCTAAATATCACAAGTGATATTCTGAATATCACAAATTATATTCTGAATATCACAAGTGATATTCTGTGATATTCAGAATATCACAATTGATATTCTATAATATTGAGAATATCACAAGTGATATTCTGAATATCACAAGCGATTTTCTATGATATGCAGGATATCACAAGTGATACTATGAGTACCACAAATGATATTCAGGATATCATAAGTAATATTTTGTGATATTCAGAGTATCACAAGTGATATTCTGAATATCATAAGTGATTTTCTGAATTTGACAAGTGATATTCAACAAATGTTTGTAACATGAAAACCACATGTGATATTCAGAAAATCACAAATGATAGATATTCAGAAAATCACAATTGATATTTAGAATATCACCATTGATATTCAGAAAAACACAAGTGATATTTTGAATATCAATTGTGATATTCAGAAACGTTTTCGTCCGTTTTCATCTATTTTTCTTACGTTTCTGAATATCACAAGTGATTTCAGAATATCACAAGTGATATTCATGATTCTAGAATATCACTTGTGATTTTCTGAATAGCACTTGTGATATTATGAATAGCACTTGTGATTTTCTTATGTTTTCGTCTGTTTTCATACTTCGTCCGTGTTCATACGTATTAGTCCATTTTTTTTACGTTTTCGTCCGTTTTCCGAATATCACAAATGATATTCAGAATATCAATTGTGTCTTTGTGAATATCAATCGTGATATTCTAAATATCCATTGTGATTTTCTGAATATCACTTGTGATTTTCATGTTACAAAAATATTTGTTGAAGATCACTTGTCAAATTCAGAAGATCACTTATGATATTCAGAATATCACTTGTGATACTTTGAATATCACAGAATATTACTTATAATATCCAGAATATCATTTGAGGTACTTATAGTATCACTTGTGATATTCTCCATATCACAGAAAATCACTTGTGATATTCAGAATATAACTTGTGATATTCAGAATATCACTTGTGATATTCTGAGTATCACTTGTGATATTCTGAATATCATAGAAATATCACTGGTGATATTCAGAATATAACTTGTGATATTTAGAATATAAATTGTGATATTCAGAAAATCACAGTGATTTTTTGTGATTTTCTTATGTTTTCGTCCGTTTTCGTACGTATTAGTCCATTTTTTTTACGTTTTCGTCCGTTTTTATACGTTTTCGAATATCACAAATGATATTCAGAATATCACTTGTGTTTTTATGAATATCAATGGTGATATTCCAAATATCATTTGTGATTTTCTGAATATCACTTGTAATTTTCATGTTACAAAACATTTGTTGAAAATCACTTGTCAAATTCAGAAAAATCACTTATGATATTCAGAATATCACTTGTGATACTTTGTATATCACAGAATATTACTTATAATATCCAGAATATCATTTGTGGTACTCATAGTATCACTTGTGATATTCTCCATATCACAGAAAATCACTTGTGATATTCAGAATATCACTTGTGATATTCAGAATATAACTTGTGATATTCTAAATAACACTTGTGATATTAACAAGTGATTTTATATGATTTTGTTATGTTTTCGTCCGTTTTCATATGTATTAGTCCAATTTTTATGTTTCCGTCCGTTTTTATACATTTTCGAATATCATAAATGATATTCAGAATATCACTTGTGTTTTCTTGAATATCAATGGTGACATTCTAAATATCACTTGTGATTTTCATGTTACAAAACATTTGTTGAAAATCACTTGTCAAATTCAGAAAATCACTTATAATATTCAGAATATCACTTTTGATACTTTGAATATCACAAAATATTACTTATAATATCCGGAATATTATTTGTGGTACTCATAGTATCACTTGTGATATTCTCCATATCACAGAAAATCACTTGTGATATTCTGAATATCACTTGTGATAATCTGAATATCACGGAATCACTTGTGATATTCAGAATATAACTTGTGATATTCAGAATATCACTTGTGATATTCTGAATATCACGGAAATATCGCTTGTGATATTCAGAATATAACTTGTGATATTTACAATATCATTTGTGATATTAAGAAAATCACAAGTGATTTTTTGTGATTTTCTTATGTTTTCGTCCGATTTCATACTTCATCCGGTTTCATACGTATTAGTCTATTGTTTTACGTTTTCGTCCGTTTTTATACGTTTCCGAATATCACAAATGATATTCAGAATATCACTTGTGTTTTTCTGAATATCAATGGTGATATTCTAAATATCTCTTGTGATTTTCATGTTACAAAACATTTGTTGAAAATCACATGTCAAACTCACAAAATCACTTATGATATTCAGAATATCACTTGTGATACTTTGTATATCACATAATAGTACTTATAATATCTAGAATATTATTTGTGGTACTCATAGTATCAGTTGTGATATTCTCCATATCACAGAAAATCGCTTGTAATATTCAGAATATCACTTGTGATATTCAGAATATCAGAGAATATCACTTGTGATATTCAGAATATCACAGAATATCACTTGTGATATTCACAAGTGATTTTCTTTGTTTTCTTATGTTTTCGTCCATTTTCATGCGTATTAGTCCATTTTTTTTATGTTTTCGTCCGTTTTTATACGTTTTCGAATATCACAAATGATATTCAGAATTCACTTGTTTTTTTTCTGAATATCAATGGTGATATTCTAAATATCACTTGTGATTTTCTGAATATCACTTGTGATTTTCATGTTACAAAACATTTGTTGAAAATCACTTGTCAAATTCAGAAAATCACTTATAATATTCAGAATTTCACTTGTGATACTTAGAATATCACAGAATATTACTTATAATATCCAGAATATCATTTTTGGTACGCATAGTATCACTTGTGATATTCTCCATATAACATAAAATCACTTGTGATATTCGGAATATCACTTGTGATATTCAGAATATCACTTGTGATATTCAGAATATCACTTGTGATATTCAGAATTCAATTTGTGATATTCAGAATATCACTTGTGATATTTAAAAACATATAAACGTCTGAAATTGCCAAAAATATTTAAAAACGAACGAAAACAAATGAAAAAACGGACAAAAACGTAAGAAAACGTATGAAAAAGTAAAAACATGAAAGGACAAAAACCTTTGAAAAATGAACAAAAACGAGAAAACGAACGAAAACGTAAGAAAACGGACGAATATGTATGAAAACGAACAAAAACGTATGAAAGCGTAAAAACACGTCTGAAAACGGACCAAGACGTATGAAAAATGGACGAAAACGAAAGAAAACGAAAGAAAATGTATTAAGACGAACGAAAATGTATGAAAACTAACGAAAACGTATGAAAACGAACAAAAATGTAAGAAAGCATATGAAAACGTATGAAAACAGACGTTAACGGGCGAAAACGTAAGATAGCGGACGAAACGTCTGAAAACGGAAAAAAGTATGAAAACGGACGAAAACGTAAGAAAACGGGCGAAAATATATGAAAACGGGCGAAAACGTACGAAAACGTACGAAAACAAACAAAAACGTATGAAAATAGACGAAAATGTATGAAAGCCGAAAAAAACTTTTATTAGGAAAAAAAACGTGAATTAGAACGTTAAAAAAAAAAAAAAAAAAAAAAAAAAAAAAAAAAAACCGTGTAAAAAAAAAGAAAAAAAGAAGTGTGTAAAAAAAAAAAAAATAAAAATAAAAATAAAAAAAAAAAAGCTATGTAGCGTGAAAGAAAAAAAAGGAAATAAAGAAAGAAAAAAAGAATAATAAAAAAGACAAGAAGACAAAGAAAAAGGGGAAAAAAACATGGACTTATGTTTTCCCATTTAAATCTTAGGTTAATCCCCACCATTAGATCAAACTAGATGGATGGTGGGGATTTGTCCCTTGATATGCACCAAAATAAGAGTATGCATTTGAATTTTCCTCATCTAGGTTAAGGCAAATTAAAAATAAATAAATAAATAAATAAATAAAAGATAAATAAAAATAAATTAAAAACTGTGTCCTAACACCCATAATTATCTAGTTCAATAATATAAATCTACTTTACAAATCATCTTACGCACACAAGATTCATACATTAATCAGTTTTACTTTAATATACGCAATGTTAGATTTCAGACCCGCTCGATGGGCAGGTTAGCTATGTAAAATTATTGCGGTTTTTTAATATCATGCATATTAATAAGGCATAGAAAAAACAATGTTAATTAGGGATACATCTTTATTAGTGCAAATGTTACGATATTTAACCTAAAAGGTTTCTTCGGTTTTAATAATGACAAACATGTAACTTTTAATGCATAACATAAAATGCGCAAATTACTTGTAAACACTAATCATCAATGCATACTTACATCAACATCTCTCAACGTCTCAAGTATGCCTCAACAGAGTCGTAGATTTCAGCTGCCTATAAATAGTTTTACACCTAAAAGAACAATTTTTTTCACACACTTTTCTCTGGTCAAAACTACTTTCATATAGATTAATTTCTTTGATCATGTAGCTAGTTTTCTTTTGTTTAAAGAGTGATTTTTTCATCCAACCAAAGATCACCTTCATTCCTCTATTGCTCAAGAGAAGAACACTAAGTATCAAGAAGATATAAAGTGTTAGAGTCTTTGTGTAGTGCACTTGCATTACTTATAGTTTGCTTGATTGTATCTTGATATACATCAGGTGGCATAGTCTTATTTGATCCTCTAGTTTTGATCATGGTGATCTTATTGAGATCTTGGAGATCTCTTGTAGCTTGTGTGCTAGCACTACTACAAAAAGTATTATTTGGAACGCATTTTTTGGAACGGTTTCTAGTTGAAGCGTTCCAAATATTCAAAATGTGATTAAATGATTTTATGGAACACATTTTTTGGAACGACAGGTTAGGTGGAGTGTTCCAAAAATTCAAAAAATGGGCCCAAGTATTTTACTCGTCGATTGTTTAAAAATGAGAAAAAAATCTAAGTTTGTTCCATATTTTATGGATCGGTTTGCCTATAAGGTAAATCATTTGTTTAGCCATTTGTTATAAAAAAAATTGTGCATTTCAGTTTTACATTGTCGACTAGTCATATGTTCAATCTTGTCTCCTATCATTCTCGTCAATCGATCATAACAAAAGTTTTGAACAAACCAAAGGTCTCAAAGCACATGCTCAATTTACTTCCAATCTAAAAAGGTAAACTAATATCCTTGGTTATTTATGTGTGAATTTTTATCTTTAGTTATAATATTTACAATATAGTATATATAATATATTAAGCGAATAAATTAAATAATATATATATATATATATATATATAATATAATATATGTATAAATATATATAAAGAGAAAAATTGATATTAACAAGTATTGGCTTACCACACTACGTTGTGGGTTTATGTTTAAATATTACAAAGGTTATTTTTAGGGTCAATAGTTGTTAATAATGTATCTACCATCCTTTTGCTTTGGAAATAGGTACTTTTTCGATTTAGGTTGCTTTATGAGACATATTGTAATCCCGGGTTGAAACTAAATAATGTATGCCTTGGCACCTACGGTGGATGTAAATCGTTAGTTTTTTTCATAATGATATTAATATTCATGGCATTATTGTATGTATATGACATTTTTAAAATTTTATGGTAATATATCTATAATTGTAGTAGTCTGCTCACGATAGTATGGTTTTACCAAATAGAACCGATTTGTTTACTTGATATGCCTTATGATATGTATAGAGTTCAATGCAATACATATATAGGTAAATTGATATGCCTGCATTTTTATATATTAATGGCTTACCACACCATGTTGTAGGTTTATGTTTAAATGACCATGTATTATTCGTAATAAAAGATATATGTGTTTGTCTTAAAATGAATGAGTTAACTACAAAGCAATTATATTTTTTAGAGTTAAAATGATTAAGTCATTTGTTGCATAGACCAAATTATAGCCATTTTTTAAAAATAACAGATAACTAGTATATAGAAAATTTATCAATAATAAAAGAAATTCAGTTTTAGTATAGCCCATTTATAAAGAATACTAGATAAAATTATGGTTGTGTTTGATTAAATAGTGTTTAAAAAAATGAGTGTGGTGAAGTGAACTTCATTAAAAACATATATAGATGATACCTAACTTTTAATTCTTTAGCTAATCGAAAAAATATTGATTTCCCCTTACTTGGCCCGATACAGCGACCTTTCGAGAATAAAGACCTTAACCAGTTAAGCTAATATGGTTCCTTGCCCAGTTTTAGGAAAGAAAATACGTAACCTTAACTTAAGAACAATTGATTGTATAATATAATTGTTACATTTGTATATATGATAAAAAAAAATGTATATGCATATGAGACACGCATTATTCAAAAGTAGGTTAGAAACAACTATAAACACCTTCTTATTATGCGCATGATACATGCATTTTATTGTTATCTTTTTTTCTAATATCAGATGAATCGTAGTACATGGATGTATGATATCCGACGTTCGGATCCAGCTTATTTGAAAGGCGTGCAAGATTTTCTTAAATTTGCTGAGAATAATCGAGTGAATAGTGGAGGTGCTAGTATTTATTGTCCTTGCATATTGCAAAAACTTTGTAAGAGTTAAAAATATCAAAGATATTGAGTATCATTTGATTACTCGTGGTTTTGTGCAAAAGTACACATGTTGGTCAAAACACGGTGAATTACTAGGTGATAACAGCACATCAAATGAGATTATTGACAATGAAAATGGTGATTCGTACATTAACGATGACTGCGAAAACTCAAATGAGATGTCTGATAATGTGGAGGATACGGCTGGTGACAATGATCAAGAAAAATTGCAAACACTGCTTGAGGAATCACAAGAATCTTTGTATGCTGGTTGCACAAAATTTTCTATTCTTTCTGGTGTTTTGAAGTTGTTTGGCGTAAAAGCAAAACATAGATGGACGGATACAAGTTTCACAGACCTATTAGAAGCTGTGCATGAAATGCTTCCTACAGATAATGGATTACCTATTTCGTTATATCAAGCCAAGAAAATGATGTGTCCAACGGATTTAGAAGTTGAAAGAATACATGCGTGTCCGAATGATTGTATCTTATACAGAGATGCGTATGAAAATATACACAGATGTCCTATTTGTAAAGAGTCGAGGTATAAAAGTGAAACAAAAATAAACGACAACGAAATGAAATATGCCCCCCCCGCAAAGTTATTATGGTATTTGCCCATCATACCAAGGCTGAAACGATTATTTGCGAACGAGAAAGATGCAAAATTGTTGCGTTGGCATTCCGATGAGCGTAAAAAGGATGGAAAATTAAGGCATGTGGCTGATTCACCTCAATGGAGAAAGATTAATAATAAATATGAGGAATTTGGTGGCGAGATTAGAAATATAAGATTTGGTCTTAGTTCGGACGGAATTAACCCGTTTGGAAACATGAGTAGTAAACACAGTACTTGGCCGGTTCTTTTATGCATTTACAATCTTCCACCATGGTTATTCATGAAACGTAAATACATGATGATGTCATTATTGATTGAAGGTCCAAAACAACCTGGTAATGACATAGATGTTTATTTGGCTCCGTTGATTGATGACTTGAAAACTTTATGGGGTAAGGGAGTTAAGGTATATGATGCATATAAAAAGGACTACTTCCAAATGCGAGCTATGATTTTTTTGCACCATAAGTGATTTTCCAGCATACGGCAATCTTTCAGGGTATAGTACAAAAGGAAAATTTGCGTGTCCAGTTTGTGAAGATCAAACATCTTCGAGGTGGTTAAGTAATTGCAAAAAAACCGTTTTCATGGGGCATCGAAGATCGCTTGCAAGAAATCACCGGTATCGGAAAATGAATGGGGAGTTTGATGGGACGGCGGAGGATGGAAGGGTAAGGACACGATTTGACGGAAAAGATGCACTCTCCCGAGTTCAAAATGTAAATACCGTGTTTGGAAAATCAAAGAATAGTCGAATCCCAAAAGGAAAGTGGAAAAAAAAGTCAATATTTTGGGACTTAGAATATTGGCAGTTTTTAGAAGTCCGACATTGCCTAGATGTTATGCATATCGAAAAAAACGTGTGTGATAGCTTGATAGGCTTATTATTAAACATTCCCGGGAAAACAAAAGACGGGGTTAATGCTCGAAAAGACATGGTTGAAATGGGTATTCGATCACAACTTGCGCCCGAAGAAGGTCAAAGGGGCACATATCTTCCACCTGCTTGTTATACTATGTCGAAATCCGAAAAAACGCAATTTTGTCAATGCTTACATGGTATTAAGGTTCCGTCAAGCTATTCTGCGAACATTAAGAAGTTGGTGTCAGTTCAAGACTGTAAATTGGTTGGTATGAAGTCACACGATTGTCATGTGTTCATGACGCATATGATTCCTATTGCTATTCGCGGATTACTGCCAAACAACGTCCGACATACAATCACAAAACTTTGCTTATTTTTTAACATGATTCATTCAAAAGTGATTGATCCTGAAGTGCTAGATTCATGGCAAAAGGATATTATCCTCGCGCTTTGTGAACTAGAGATGTATTTTCCGCCTTCCTTCTTTGATGTCATGGTTCACCTCGTATCTCACATTGTAGGAGAAATTAAGGCTTGTGGTCCGGTATTCCTACGTTATATGTACCCTTTCGAGAGATATATGGGTGTATTAAAAGGGTATGTAAGGAACCGGGCGCGACCAGAGGGCAGTATCGTAACCGGATACCTTGCTGAGGAGTTAATCGAATTTGGCAATGACATTGTGAAAGGTGTCGGGAATATTGGTATTCCACGTTCTCGTCACGAGGGAAGACTTTCAGGGGAAGGGACAATTGGATTGAAAATGATCGACCCAGACCGTCATGATTTACAGATTGCCCATTCTGTAGTCCTACAACACATGACATGTCTTACTCCATACATTGAACAACACATACAAAATTTACGTGCGACATATCGCGGGAGAACCAACAAATGGTATCAAACTAAGCATAACGAAGAGTTTGCATATTGGCTGAAAGACATCGTGGCGGAAAATTTAGGTCAACCAAATGTTGATAAAACAGTGGAAAGGTTGGGAGAAGGACCAAGATGTGTGGTTAGATCTTATCAAGGATACGATATTAACGGTTATACATTCTACACTCAAATGCAAGATGAAAAAAGTACAGTGCAAAATAGCGGAGTTACATTAATAGCCTCAACAATGGAATTTGATAGAAGTAATCATGACGCAAGGGCTACAAATGCAAAGAACTCATTTTACGGTGTTATACAAGAAATATGGGAGTTGGATTATAATACTTTCACTATACCCCTTTTCAAATGTAAGTGGGTGACTAACAACTCACGAGGTGTTATGGTAGACGAAAAAGGTTTCACACTTGTAGACCTTTCAACAGACGGCTATACATCAGACCCCTTTATTCTCGCAAAATTAGCTACTCAGGTATTCTTTGTTAAGGACCCAAGTAAATCAAGATGGCACATTGTCTTGCATGGTAAACGACGTATACTTGGTGTTGATAATGTGGTCGATGAGGAAGAATATGATCAGTTTGATGAGTTACCACCCTTTTCTGATGGCGTTCCTCCGTTAGATGATGATACTGTTGAACCTGCATACTTACGATCCGACCATAACGAAGGATTATGGGTTGAGTGATGTCATGCTACAACGAAGGTTTGATACAATTTAATTCTTTTCTATATCAATTATTTTGTTAATATATATGTTATAACTAACCTAATATATTTATATTATTTTTTATTTACAGGATTGTGTAACATTGAAGAAAATTAGAAGAAGTCGATCTAAAGGATATTTTTATTTTTTATTCAATACAACGTAAGTTATCCTATGACAAATGTAACTTTATTTAACATGTTAAAATTTCAATCTAATGGTACTTGTATCTAACATTTAAGTCATTTTTATCTTATAAAAGTATTTATACGATTGCTAAATATTCGAGATTCTCATAACCATTTACTTTTTGAATGTCCATGTTCTATGCAGATTTGGCTTAAGGTTCGGTTTGTCTTTGATATGCACGCTATTCTCCCAACAATGTCTGATGTGGTTTCGTATCTTATTCCTATCTCCAAAGGAAGATCAATGATTAGTGTTATCTCAAGATTGCTTCTTGATGTGTTTATTTCATTTGGCAAAAACGTAACTCAAGATGACGGGAGTTTCATTTGAGAGCTGTACTCTTTTTTCCTTATCCCGGGTTTTTCCCACTGGGTTTTTTTCTTGGGAAGGTTTTTAAGGAGGCAGTCTCATTTGGTATCTTATGCTCCCTGCATGTTGCTGCTGGATTGGCTTGGAGAGTTATGCATTGGTGTTCGGAGTCTCCTGGATGTTCTGATGTCGGCCGTCTTGGTAGTCTCTAGCTGTTTGGATTATTGGTAGTTAGTTGTAGCTAGAATTGTTTGTTTTTATGGCATGTCATAAAAACTCTTTATTTCTTGATTATCAAATTTAGCTTGAGGTTAATGTGATACTTCAACCACATTTCATTTGTAGTTAACCTTTTTTTTACGAGTAATACATTTTATCGGAGTAACCATTTACTTAAAAAAATGTTTTATATGTAGTAAAGATTATGTAAGTGTTTATATAATTTAAGATCATTATCTTGCTAAACTTTTTTTATGAGTAATACATTTTACCGGATTAGCTATTTAAACTCTACTCAAATAATTAGGATTATTAGAGATGACATTATCTTAGTAATATCATTAGCTTGCTAAGCTTTTTTTTTTTTTTTTACATAGCTCACTAAGCTCAACAAAACTAAAAATAAAGTGATAGATATATACTTTGGCGGTAAGATTGGCGCCCTAATATTCTCCACTCCTCTTCTCTTTCGGATAGAAGAAACCACCCACTCACTATTACCCGGATCAGAGGCTACACATCTCTTTCTCATGGAAGAAACCACCCACAATCCAATTACCCGGATCAAAGGGTTAACCACTTCTTATCCTCCAGTACTTAAACAACCTCTTCAACACATAATTTCCAAAAACCTAAAATCAAAGTTTGAAGCTTTTCGGTCAATTTTGTGAGGTAAAGATTCTATACTTTTTATTTTGTTAAACACAATTAGTGATATTTGCCAATTAGTGATTAGTTAATTTCTTGTGTTGAATGATTGTTAATGTCAAGTGTTATCCAATCTCTGATTATTGATCATTTGTAGTTGAATGTTTACTCTCTTGTTGAAACTTTGCGTAGTCCCAGTATTTTAATTGAAAGTGTAAAAAGTGTTAATATGAAGATGAATGACAACTTTGGTAAATAGCTTTTCTGGTTCATCTCTCTACCTTTTTTCTAGACTAGAAGTGTTAAAGGAACGGGGTATGAGTATTTAAATCATCAGTGGTCATAGGCTATAGTAAAATCAATGTGATGGAATCTTCTTCAGTTGATAACCAGGCACTCGATGTAGGACAGCCCCTGCAACGTAAGACACTTAGTGTTGCCTTTTAAGACTTTGTTACTGTTTACGATGCAATACTAGAGGCATGCACTTAAGTGATTTTTGGGGGAAAAATTAACTTGGTAGTATCTAAGTATCAACACATCTATGAGTATCAAAGTACAACATACACTTAGGAGTATCGAGTTGACTTAAAATCTCATATGGAACTATCTACTTTGCTTCTTTATTCTGTTATCGATTGACATTTTAATGAACCTCTGCTGATATCATATCCGGACATCGATATTCATATTTTATTTTTGATTGAAGATTATCCTTACTAATTAGCATGTGTATTATGTGTTTATTTAACGTTGTTGTATGCCAAATTCCTAGCGTACTTTTACCATGATGATATACATTCTTTTTGAGATGATAAGCTGATGATGTTTAATGAAAAGTTTCTGATAATACATCTGCTTGTTCATTGGCTTTGATATTATGGCAGAATTGGAATCATCTTTATTCCATGGATGTATTTATCTTAAGACTGTTAATCAGTTCTATCATGGGTGAAACATTTATTACTGATAAGCTGATGATGTTTAATGAAAAGTCTATATTTGGCATTTGTCTATTTATAAGATATACTCCGTAATTTCTTACACAAATTAAGTAGTTGAGTTACTGCTGCAAATTTCTTATTGTATGTGCATTATGGTTTTATGAATGTTAATTGCTGTGGTTCTTATGCTATTACAGTTAACAAAAGCAATTTACTCAAATAACTAAAAACAACTTAGAAATGAGTGCATAATCATGTATCAACTTAAGAAAAGCTTCAGCTAGATTATTGATTCCTTTCACATATTTGGCCCACCTCAATCACTATATAAAACTTATTATATTATCAAAATTTAGGTAAACAATGTCACGAAGAGGTAAGCGAGGTAAAGCCAAGGGTAAGAAAATATATCCACCTGAGTCGTTCTATATCGATTTCAATGAGGATGGAATAGCTATTGGACCCACACGCAATAGATTTGCTTCATGGTTCTCACTCTAGTTGAAATCACGTATTTCTTATCATTTGGAATGGGATAAAGTAACAAAGGCGATGAAGGATCAGTTATGGCTATGTACCAAGGTGTTATGTTTATTGAAATTATATTGTGATTTGATTTATTTATGTATATGTCTCACCTAGTTAATATCCTTTTTTTTTTCTTTTTTCTGAAAACCATTAGGAAACTTGGAACATTCCAAATGATAATGCAAAGGGCACACAACTCAGGATAGCCAACGATCTATTTAGGAAGTTTAAGAACAACCTTGTTACAAATTATGTCAACAAAAACAAATCACCATTTGAAGATTACAAGTTTTTGGACGATCGTGATTGGGAAGACTTCGTTGCGTCCAAAAGATCGAAAGACTTTTTGGTATGTGCGACTTTAATTTATACTTTTTCTATTAATAACTCATGTATATTATTCATTTCATATTTTTCTAATAGTTTTTTTACTTTTACGTGCAGGAAAAAAGTGCTAAATCGAAGGCTAGTGCAAATCAAAATAAGGATCCGGCCCGAGTAGGACGATCAGGGTATATTGGGAAAGAAGCCCAATGGGAAGAAGATATGGCAGAGCTAGTTGAAGAGTACCCCGACCTAGAGGGGTTGCAGTGTGTTCGTTCAGTGAAACATGTTTTAGGCCGATTAGTACTAAATAAAGAGACGGGGAAAAAGGAGTTGACGGAAGCTCATCAGCAAAGACTTCAACAGTTGGTAAGAAATATATATCTAACTACTATATTAACCAAATGTTCCAGCCTCTGAAGCTTATATTATCTACACGTGTAATATGTTTTCACTATTATTTCAACAGGCAAGAGCAGAGCGTGAAATGACTGCTGATGGTACTATACATATAGCGGGACAAGATCCGCTTACAAGGGTGCTGGGACCAGACCACCCGGGGCGAACCAGGGCAAAATCATCAGTTGTTGGGAAAAACAAAGGATTAGGGAATGCGGGTGTGAGGAAGCGTAAGGTAGTAGTTGACGATTTTGATGCATTTGTGAATAAAGTAACGATGAAAGTGTTGGCTGACATACCCAAATTACAACAAGACTCTGGGACAAGTCAACAACTCCAATCTGCTCTTGCTTCAGGTGGATCAATGGATGAATTTAATGAAATCGAGGTAACTTTGTTCATGTAAATATTTTGTGTGAGTACTTTGTGTAGTGTTATTGTCGGTTTTGTTGTCTACTTTTAGTTTTCCATATCTGTAGATGAATATACATATGGACATATAGTATAGCTGTGAATCTGTGATAAAGATGATATATACTTTGTTAATATAAGTTAGAATAAGCTATTGTGTTGAGTTCTGTACATTATACTAACAAATCTACAGTAAAGGTTATGTTCCAAGATTGTGTCTCAGATCAGTGTGTGCTCTATGATGACAGATTAATATTTATATCAGTCTGCAAGGTCGTGGGTCTCTGTGGTATGGGTCTGCAAATGGAAATCATTGTCCTAATTCTGTACTGAGTTTGATATATTGTGGCTTTATGTGGTACTGGTCTGCAAGTCTGCAATTGGAGGCAACTATCCTAATTTGTCATGAGTTTGGTATATTGTCATTATATTTGTGTCATGGTGTCCTTGCCCTTTAATGTTGGTCGAATATTGACTGACTTGGAGGGCCATGGTACCTAAAGTATATTGTTTATTGTGTGTGTATCATGGGGTCCTGATTATTGTTAGATCCCATGTTCTATAGTTCTGTCATGTTCAGTTTGTTTTGCCCAAGTAAGCGGTTCTTTTGTTGGTTTATTCGGGTCTTACATTGAGGAGTTGGGATGCCATTGTTTTGTACTTTTTACAAGTAGTCTTAATAACAATCTTGCTGCCTTAAAAAAAAGAAGAAGAAATACTAACATTTTTCTATGTTGTGCAGGCATGTGAGTTAATTATGGATTGGTTTGGAACAGAAAAAGTAGTAGCAAAAGGGCAAGTATATCCGTGTAGAGATGGGATACTACATGGATTACATATCGAGCCGGGTTTCGTGAAGGTACAGGTAGACATAGTAGAAGAGGGATGCTCGTCATTCCCTGTTGCTAGACAGACCGATGAAGTGAAAACCTTAAATGATGCGTTAGGTGGCCAATTTATTCAATGGCCACGAAAATACATCAGGGTATATATCCGTTAATTATATGTGAGTTTGTGCAATATTATAGTACTCCGTTATTATTAACCTATACATTATTAAATGTAGGTCTCCAAGATTTCATCACACAAGTCTACGAGTCATCCGTCTAACAATAGGCCATCGAAATATCAAAATACCAGTGCTCGTGCTCGCCATACACCGGTAAACGCTCTATCATTATACTCTGTATGCACATGTGGATCCGATAACTTAGTTTGTGTGACAGTTTAGTTCAGATAGTTTTCTGCTGTCAATTTAGTTTAATCGCTTAACACTGATAAAATGAAATGCTGGTGTATTTACGGAAATTGACATTTTATTGAGTATTGGAACTAGGTGGGTACGTACTACATAGACTTGTCTATGAAATAAATTATAAAGATAATTAGTTTGTGAACAAGGTGTGTAAGTAAGAAAAAACTAGCTTGACACTATTTTTGGGATTGGGACGCTGGGACTAGATATAGTCACACAAAAACTAATAATATATCAATTGTTTTATTCTTTTAAACACAATTAATCTTGATGCAATTTTAGACGTAATTTGAACATTCATGGTAATTGTCTTACTGCACATGATATTGTTAGGTTAAAAGCCATTTGACCATATATGTCATTCATTTTGTGGTTTTTTATTTGCACTTTGCTAAGAATAATGAATAATTTTTTAAGAAATTATAAGTAGACACGGTTAGATAAGCTATGTATAATGCTCTAAACTATAATTACTTTAATTTATGAGTTAGTTAGTTTCTAGCTTCTAGTGAAGACAAAAGCTATCGTTACCAACTTTTCTTCTACCCATATTGAAGTTATATCAGTTGTATCTACAACTTGTCTGCTGCAAACAGTCCTCCTGTACTTAATTGTTGTGAGAGTGTCTGCTAGTGCTGCTGCAAGTATTTAGTATTGTTAAGTTTAATGTCTCTGTTCAATCTAATTGTGTCAATATTGTTTTAGTCCCACATTGTGTGCTTCTTGGTTATTGGTTATTCATGTAGTAGCTAGTGGACCATGGGAATGTGGGAAGGTGTCTTTTTTTGTCTACATCAGAAGGAAGTTTCATCAACTTGCACCCATACCATTCCTATCTAATATCATAACTAATGATATGAGTAAATGGTTTTTTTATGTAGATTGATGAACCTTTGCCATCACAAGCACCATCGATTGGAAGTGGTCACCACCAAATGGTAGTTTTGGATTAATCAGAATCATACCTAAACTTTGTTTCTATATAAGTTAATAGATATAGTACCTGCAACTAATTGATATTATAAAATGGTTTGTTAATGTAGATTGAAGAGCCATTGCCATAAAAAACAATCAAAAGAGCTATGGTGATGTTACCGAAGAGGCCACAAAAAATTCAAGACTTAGCAAATCGTTTCATAAACCGCAATGACCGAAACGAAAACATCCCTATTGCATCTCCTGATGGAATGTATGAGAAAACCTATTACGAGTTTGTTGAACACGAGTCTTTGTTAGGTTGGATGACAAATGACTTTCTTGATGGAACCATACTACATTGGTGGTGCATGTAAGTTTGTTAATGTTTTAATAATTGTGATAACACAAATTCTTTATAATGAATTATAATAATTATTAAATTCTTGATTTAGGCACATGTATGAGATAATAAGTAAGGAGGAGTTTAACACTTGTGCATTTTTTAACCCGACAATCATCCAAGAGCGCGTGTGCGATCAAGAGAGTAATTTTGCCATCAAGCATATTCTAAGTACTTTTGAAGCACATAAAGAAAAAGACATATTCCTTGCACCTTATTTGCAAGAGTAAGCCTGAATCTTTGCCTATTATAATATAGTTTTAATTAACATGCATTGTTTATAATAAGATGTTTAAACTTCCTGTGTAGTGCTCATTGGGTTCTATTTTTAATTTGCCCTAAGACAAGGATGGGATATATATTTGATTCATACAATCGAGATAAGAAAAAGACCTCTAAGACTTTTTATCTGAGCAACGTAGTGGAAAGGTTAGTAATTTCTAGTATACACATTGCATTGACAATGGAAGCGTATAATATTTTAACTTAACACTATTCTTGTTTAGGGCTTTTGACAACTCATTCAAATGGACTATGCTTGAGGTAAATCATCAACTATTTGTGTGTTTACTGGTTTCTTAATATATATACATATAATGTAGTGTATGGTCGTTATTTGGTCGTAGTGTAACCAACAAAAAGGTCTATGGGAATGCGGGTACTACGTGATGAAGTTCATTTTTGAAACTTTGCATATGAAACAAAAATCCTTCCCGGAACAGGTAAATGTTTATCCACTTTGTTTATTTGCATTGAATCCATTCGCTTATGTGAAATTTGAACGTTTTATCTTATTATGTTTATAGCTTCATGACTCTAGAAGGGCTTTAAGGCAAGATGAGTTGGACGGATGGGTACTGAGTGCGGGAGCAAAGTTTTTTGTGGATTATTGCAGTGACGATTAGGTGAATTGAGGAATTCTACAAGATCAATTTGGGAAATGTTCTGTTTTCACCCCGTTTTGCGCTAGTTGCTGCTGTTGGTGGGCACCTAGTGGTATTTTAATTGTTTTCTTAGAGTGTAGTTTGGAGGTTTTAGTTAAGTGTGTTAGGTCTTTGTCTTCAATCAAGTAGGATGTTTGTTTATGTTTTATGTTGATGCATAATCTGGCGCGGACTGGATTCGACGACTCTCCTTGGGCCGTTAGTCGTCTTCTCGAGCCCTATTAGACCTGTCAACAACGAAAACCCGTTAGGAGTGGACCCGAGGCCGTAGCCCCGGGATCCACCTCCGACGGTCAAGTCAGTCATCGATGCGATGTAGCATACAAGAGTTAGGTTTAGGGTAACCTGTTATGAGATAATGAATAAGGGGATTCCAGCCATGTATTTATAGGCATGGATTAGGGTTTAGGCGTAGAGTGGGCCGCTGTCTGCGCGGGCCTGGCCCATGTAGGGCGCGGGCCAGACTATACGTCCACATTTTATACAAGTCATATGGATCTTTTGTTTGTTGATGGCTTATGACTCTTTGTATGGCTAGACCTTCTCGTTTATTTAGTAATATGTTGCTTTGAAAATGAAATGGTTGGAGTACTCTTTCTTTTTTGTGTTGTTGCATAGTGTCTAATGATGTAATTCTGTTGATTATGTATTTATCAGTTTATTAGAAACTCTTTTTTAGGAACAGCTTAAAATTTATTTAAAAAGACTAATTAGTAAATAATTAGTAAAGACAACCGTTCCATAAAATTCAATTAAAAAGCCATATTAGTGTTCAAAAGAAACCATTTTAAGGCGGGTAAAGGCAACCGTTCCTTAAAATTGAATTTTAAGGATCGGTTTTTTAGCCGAACTAAAAAAAAGCTCATTTTTTGGAACGCCTTTTGTTAAGACGGTTCAGAAACCGTGCCTAAAAATGTTTTTAACCGAACCAAATAATACTTTTTCCACTAGTGTAGTGTGTCTTGATCAAGTGGATCAAAGGTATATCGGGTAGATCAAGTATGGATCATGTGGATCTTGTAGGGTTTGTGATTTGTGACGATCGGGTAGATCATGAGTAGATTGGGTAGATCGAGTATAGATCATGTGGATCTTGTAGCTTGTGTGAGTTGTGAGGATCAGGTAGATCGTGGTAGATTGGTACTAGCTAAGATTAGTACTCGACATCTAGCTTAGTGTCAGAAAATAACGTAAGCGACGCGGTTTATGTGTTTAGGCCTTAAAACACAAGGTTTGTAATGTTGAGCCATAAAACATAATGGGTTTGGTTGTACCCGAAGAAGAACTCGACATATAGCTTAGTGTCAGAAAATATTGTAAGAAATGTTGTATAGTTTTCTCCGTCGAGAGGGGCTTGTTGATTAGTGAAGCAACTCTCGAGTTGGGTACTCGGGGAGTGGAGTAGGGTGAAGAGGAGCTTCGTGACCGAACCACTATAAATCGCCGTGTTCGGGTTTGCATTTTGTTTATTTATCTCTTTACGTTTATTTTTGCATTTACTGCTTTACAATTATCTTTTGCATTGCATTTATATTTGTATGATTTGTTGCTTATATTGTGTTAGTTTGTGTTATTGTATTTCTTGCCTTATAATATCTCTAGTTCTTGTAATACTAGAGTTGACACTTTTCATATTACGTTAACTTGATTATTCATTTGATACAAAAGATTTTAAGTTTTAAATGGAAACGTTTTCACCCCCTCTACGATTTCCACAATCTTAAAACTTTAGCATAATTTTATTGATGTAATAAAAAGAAAATATTTAGACATACATATATTTTTGTAAATGTTAGTTAATTATTTTATTTTAATTTAATAATACAACTAAAAAACTAAAGAATAATATGAATGCTTGAATGTGTATAAAAAAAAGCTTAGAACTATGTACACAACTATATGTACACAACTAATTTAACTAGAACACTTTCCACTCAAACTCATTTATAAATATTTTGAATCTGATTTCCTAAATATTTCAGAAAAACGGATTGGTCCATATAAACCGAATAGTTTTAACATTAACCCGTTTGTATTTATTTTGACACTTACCCATACCATCTATATAAAAATGTGTTCTTGACATAAATAAGAGGTTTTAATTTGATAGGAAACAAGACTCATGCATCATAGGAGTTAAAATTCCTTATTTGGTTAAAAAAAAGGTGAATAGACTTAATTTTGGAAGAGACTTGTTTCTACTGATCTTTTATGTATATAACTTTTTTACCATAATCCCCTGGACCTACTCTCTTTTCCAAAATTAAGTGTATTATTTTTTTTTAACCAAAGATACCTATTTTGAAAATACCTTTGACATAGGATTAAGGGTGCGTTTGGTGCGCTATCCGAAATCATTAAATGTATATTTTTATTAGAGGGGTGTATCTGATTGATAATATTAGTTTCATTATTGTTTTTTTTATAAAATTTTAGGTATTTGTATCAAAGAGATGAGATCAATATAGAACTCATATTTGCCATAAAACCAATCAACCAATCATAGTCAACTCATTTTTATTTTTCACATTTTTTTTTAAAACAATATATCTTGCAAACGGTAAATCTTCAAGCTACAAAAAAAATACAATCGCGACGAGAATTAAATCATCTTTCTATAGATATGCATTGTTATATGCTTTCGACGATTTTTTTTGCGACGAACTTTTTTTTTTTATAATTTCCGCCCAGAAAAATCATATATGATTCGTAAAAATCACATATGATTTGATTTTTACGAATCACATATGATTCTTACGAATCATATATGATTTGTAAAAATCATATATGATTCGTAAAAAATCATATATGATTCGTAAGAATCATATATGATTTGATTTTAACGAATCACATATAATTTTTACAAATCATATATGATTTTTCTGGGCGAAAATTTTGAAAAAAAAAGTTTGTCGAAAAAAAAATCGTCGAAAGTATTTAACAATGCATGTCTATAGAAAGATAATTTAATTCACGTCGCGATGGTATTTTTTTTCGTGTAACGATTTACGGTTCGCGAGATATTTAATTTAAAAAAAAAAGGTGATTTTTTTATTTTTTTTAATTATTTTTTATTTATTTATTTATTTATTTATTTTTTTTTTGATAAAAAAATGAGTGGCTGATAATGGTCCATTGGTTATATGGCAAATATGAGTTCTATACTGAACTTTTGGCTAATCAAATTAGTATGGTCCACTTAAATGCTCATGTAAGGAAAAAAAAAGTGTGATGGAGATATAAATAAGTGGGACCCACTGGAATGAGCATCAAAAGTCAACTCACCCCATTGGTATGGTTCTATGAGTGTGCTATCATTGTTTAATAACTAAATATTTAACCAAACAATTAATATCACTATCAAAGTCATTGTTTGATTCCGATAAAGGTATACCAAACGCACCCTAAGTAATGATGGTAATTTTTGGTTGTTTGGTATGTATTGGTGGGCCCCAAGATTGGGCATCAATACTAAAAATGTGCCATCTTGAAATGAAATCCCGAGTACTAACCTTCCTTTTGATAAAACTTTGTTTCTTTCAAGAATAAATTGGCACAAGTGTAATATCCACATTTTATTGTTTTTATTCAGTAATAATATATTTTTACATTAAATTATAATATTCATTTAAATATTTAATCACAAATTCTACTCTAAATCGAAATCATTATCCAAATTCAAATCTAAATCCAATCTCGTCAACAAACTAAACGGGGCCGTTTCCTAACTTGGCATTAAATGTTTAATAAATAAATAAATAAATAAATAATATAAACAAATAAATTTGTGACTTGTTGTTTGATTTGGGGACAGAAAGAGAGAAAAATGGGTTTGGTATCGATCGTGGGAAGAGTCCTGTTCGCATCACTCTTCATCCTCTCCGTTTACCAAACGTAATAATAATAGTCTCTTCCTTCATCTTTTATTTATTTCTTATCTCGATCATGTTTGTTTAATCTTTCTATATAGATCCCCATTTGCCCTTTGATAGATTATGGCAGGGTGTTTGTTTCGCCTTATATAGCTGGCAGCTGGCTTATTTGATTTTTTTTTTTTTTAAAGATTTTCTGGCTTATATAAGCTTATCATGTCATGATAAGTTTATCTCATCTCACAAGTTTTAAAATAAGCTACAAAAGGTGACCTTATGAAACATAAGCCATAAGCCCGCTATATAAGCCGAAACAAACACCCCCTTAGTTACTACTACAATGTGTTAGCTGGCCTTCCCTCACCCTTAGATTAGCGTGATCGTTGTCCGATGAGGTCAAGAATAAGTTTCGACAATAAAACTGTTACTCCATCCGTCGCAAAATAATTGTCCCCTATAAAGGTGGTGTTTTTTCGGCTTATGTAGCTGGCTTGTGGCTTATTTGATTTTGGGCTTATGTTTCATAACCTCACTTTTTGTAGCTTAGTTTGAATCTTTTTGGCTTATATAAGTTTATTATGTTATAATAAGCTGATTATATAAGCCGAAAAGTTTCAAAATAAGCTACAAAAAGTGAGCTTATGAAAACATAAGCCCAAAATCAGATAAGTCACAAGCAGACTATATAAGTCGAAACATGCACCCCCTTAAAACACACGGTCGAAAAAAGTTAAAGTCATTATTACTTTCTCTTTCTTGCTTTTCGCAGAACGACAGTTTTACCAATAACTAATAAAGAAGTGCTTTCTTTAGTGTAATTAACTTTATGGTAAACTCGATCAAACTTTTCTGTCTATTTTTAGCTGTTGTAGATTAATTTGGGACAACCCGAAAAGGAAATGTGGGACGGACGGAGTATTACATTCTTACCAACTCATCACTATATGTTTTGTAAAGATTAAGTTTCAACATCTTTACTCTAGCTCTGAATCATCATCCTGTAGCTGCAAACTCACAAATTTTCTAATAGTGTCAGTTCAACCGATTGTTAGTTTCATGTCTTGAGGAGGATAACTTATGCCTTATTTACACGAACCTGAGGTCCGACACACTGAGGTTTTATATCTCTAAAGTTTAGTTTCTAAACCAAACTGACAACCTTGGTGTCTTATTTTGTTAAATATGTCTTTTATAAAGTGAGTTTTTGTATGGTTTTAAGTGACAGGGTGGTAAAGGTAACGAATGATAACAATTAGACATAATAATTTTCATGGCGTGTTTGATTTGAACACTCTGCGAATAATGGAATTCAGAAAGAATTAAGCTAGTACAGCTACAACATAAGTTGTTTACTTCCATTTTTGTTTTACTTGAATTCGTTTTTGAGAGTTTAGACCACCAGTCAAGCAAGCAATCTGCTCATTCTATGGCATTGGTATGCCATTTCCTCGTAGTTTTATGCGCATCAATGAATCCTCCAAGTTTAGGTGAATTATGCAAGGTTAGTTCGTTAATAACCCAAAGGTTTCATCTCCCAATCCCCAGACAACTAAAGAGCCTAGGTCTACCCGTGTTGTCCTTTTAGCAAATTTGACGTATTACAACTAGTTCAGATAGTAAGGTATTCTAGAGTTATCTTTATAATCAAATTTTTTTGTCTGAATACATTGATTAAGGATGATTATTTACAGCTAGCTGTATATTTTAAAACAGGTTCCATGATTTTGGTGATAATGGTGGGCGTGCTGCAAAGGAACTAGCTCCCAAAGTGGCATTAGTTCATAGATTTCTAACTTCGAAGATTGGCAAGGGAGTTCCAAAAATTGATGTAAGACTCTATCTTAAATTTGCAAAGGGTCACTACGCAAAATGTGACGGAAATTTCATTTACAAAGACTTGCTACCTTTTTATGAAACTGAGAGGTCTCAGTGCAATAGAGTGGCTCTTTTACACCTTTAAATGCTTGTGTGCAATAGCATAATGAGCTTATCTTATCTTGAAGATGTGTTGGCGCAGGTCAAGAATATTCTCATAGCCGGGATGGCCGTTAAAGGTCTTGGTGGGACTCTGTTTGTTTTGGGCAGCTCCACTGGTGCCTATTTGCTGGTAACTGCTTAATTACTTTCATAATATGCTTATGGGAATAATCGTTCTTGAGGGTGTATAGGACTGTCTACTGAGCGTAAACTGTTCACTGCTCACCATGAGGGATACCTCAAATACTACCTCTGCAAACAATTACACTTTCTTATATTAGAAATTGGCTGATATTCTTCTATTATCATTAATTCTTATCCCAATTTTTCAGATGTATTACCTGCTGGTTACGACCCCAATTTTGTATGATTTCTACAACTACCGAATCAATGAGCCAAGATTTCACACACTCCTAGCAGAGTTCTTTCAGGTTCTTTTATTTTTGGATTATGTTCTTAAGTTCTAAGACGCTACCTTCCTGTCCCATGAAAACTATAATGTTTGACTTCACACGTAATTTGGAAGAATTGTTTGACTATTTGCAACATATCTCTTAATAAGGACAGCCAATAAGTCTTGTTGATAATGATAGGCGCCACTATTAAACGAGGAAATGTTGCAACTTTCATGGGATGGAGGCAATAACATAATGTATTTCTTAACTTGTTATGTGTTTCTTGCAGAACATTGCCCTATTCGGTGCACTCATCTTTTTTGTGGAAATGAAGAAGTTATCTCCAAGAAAACTATCCAGGAAGAAGGCTCCAAAGGCTAAGACAACTTGAGGGTCCACCCATTTTGCCATTTTTTCTTCCATTCAATTCTCGGTCTTAAATTTGTGCGATTCAGTCTGCCACTTATCTTTAGACGGGATGCACAAAGTAGGAATTGGAATGAAATGGATTAAACAGGTCGGTCAATAATTTATTTGTAAATTTTTTCCTTCCATTCTACCAACTTGAGAGTTACTAATATCTTACTATACAATTATGAAACTCTAATGAATAGTAGAAAGGTCCTGAACGGAGTTTAAAATCTTCTGTTGTGTATTGTGAGCCATTATTTTTACACAAACAAATATCACTATCAATCTCCTTAAATTATTAATTGTAGTTATTTATATTATAATAGCAAAAAATGCTATATTCACATAAGTTTTACAAAAAAAAATCCACGCAATGATGTATAAAGTATAAACAATGCACATAATATTGTTTTGACCGAGTACTTGACTCCTTTTTTCTAAACTATATTAATCATTATTATTATCCTTGGTAAAAACAGATATAAGGGGGTGGCAATGGTGATGCATCATGATTCATCATTAAGTATTTTTGACCAATCAAATGTGGCAAACACATTTCATAATGCGCCATGACTTTCCTTCATTTTTTAGTGGTAGTGGTGATGAAAAAAAATTCAATTATATTATTTTATTTAACTAGTTATAATACCCGGTGCACGCACGGGGTTTTGACATGATTTTTTTTTTCTTTTTTATTTTATTTATTATTATTTATTTTATCATCAAATATTTTCTTAAATTGTTTACTATTCAAATACCTTATTTTTAATTAATACATAATATATTGTTTCAAAATGTACCAATGATTCATATTTTAACGTTTGAATAAGTCATCAATTTTTCTTTACATGTAAAATTTGTTCAATAATTTTGATTGATACAAAGGAAGAAGAGCAAACAACTCATATTAGGAATGTGAATCAACCATTGATATTAAGACGGTTAATATTATGGTATAAGTGTGGTTAAAACATGAATGTAGTTTGGTTATTGTTATCCATTTTATTTTCTCAAATACATTGTATATTAACGTTTATCTTGAATATCTCATATTGAATGTTCTCGGTTCATATGAAATCTAATAAATAGATGTAACGACAGAAAATATAATCATTTATGTATGTGTGGTAAGGCTCATAGTATGTGTGGTAGGCTCACATGAGCATTAATATATAAACGTAACATGAGAAACATTTATATTACCATCTTAAGGAATGATCTAGTGTATATGATAAAAGATAATGCTTTCATTCGAATCAAGACTTTTCCAAATACATCAATTGTCTTCCATCATTTGTGGTTTCCTACACTTTCTGGCATTTGTCATTCGAATCGCAATCCTCATATTTTGTTTCAATGCCTATGTTGTGTTATGAGAAACAATTAATAAACACATGGGTTTAAACGTTAATTTAAATTAATTTTGCTGGTACTGTAATTAGTTTTCAATACGATNGAAGCACTGAACATTCATATTATGAATATGGTATTTTACTATTTTACTTATTAAACTATCATATAAAGCAACACCGCGACATGATCAAGAGCCTTAAGACACAAATTTAACGCATTATCCAATCTTCCCTATATGCCTACTCCAAATCCATGAAACAGATTAATTAATCTCTCACTGCCTGTTAGGTGATCACTCCGAAAAAGACTACACCCAGTTTTGCAGTTCAACCTCCGCTATGAACATAGTTTCTAATAGCAACATTCTTTGATCAATAACAGTCTCATTCTTATCTTCTCAGTTATATAGTAAGTTCCCTATCTCACAGGTTTTAACTTCTAAGCAGTAGAAGATGGATGCAAAACCACTAAGAGTATAGCCCCCTTAAAATCATTAGAAAGAAAAAATAACTTAATGACAAACAACTGCATAAAACGATTTTCCATAACTTTTATGTGACTGTTTTATCAGACAACAATATACACGATATATGATTACAGATTGTCGAATCTGCTTTTCATTAATAGATTTATCGGGGATCATCATTAAGTGCTTAGCCAACCTAGATAAAGATGCACGAAAATGTAACAGAAAAGAACTTTGTTTCCTCGCCATTTATCTCTAATAGATTTATTTAACCTTTTCACCACTTCACCAGTTTCTCAGAATAAAGATTTTATAGCTAAATGTATTTGACCTAGACTCTTGCCTATGAGCAAGCTCATATGACCAAGGTTACCTTTACAACGATGGGTACATGCCAGTCCCTTTAAAGCACACCTATTTTTTTAAATAAGAAACTAAAAGATAAACGTATAAATATTTATCCGCTTCACATAAACCTAAGGATTTTTCCATCTATAAAAATGGTAGTTTACAATTTATATTAGTAGAGTTACCCCTTTGCCAAGGATGCAAATATTGGTGAGGCAATTAGAAGTCCAACCATGAACGCAAAAGATATCGCACCATCTTTGAGATTGCTCTAGTGAAAATCACCTCTGCACAACAATCGAGGTACATAAAACATTTAAACAACGGCATTATTTAGTAACAAAACATGGCCTATAAGTAAGACTTAGTTAATTCCACTACCATCTGAGAACACACCACTCTCTGTGCAAGTTCTCAGACTCCCATTAACACTATTACTCACAATTGCTCCTAGGTCAATATAATTTACCATGATTGGTCATTTTTCATTTGACAATAAACAAGAACTCTCTGCTGGCTAAACACTTACCAAAATAATTGTTTTGTTAATCACAAGGACCAGTACAATTAGGATAATCACATCAGCCAGATAAACACTTACCAATTAACAAACATAAATAGTGTGGCAATATCATATTCAATTAACAAATATAAAGATGAAAGTTGCATACAACACTTACCATCAAATTGATTCAAAACATCGATTCCTGAGGTTGAGGATAGATAACATACAAATCATCGTGTATTCATTGCATCCCTACAAACACCAATCAACTCAATTAAATAGAATTAGACCAAACAACCTGGCCATCTCTTGTAAGTTTATCCATCAAAACATATTAAGCCCTCACAAATTGTAATAACCTAGATACAATAGCAATCAAGTTTAATTGCTCCTTATTAATAACCTGGATATCAAAGAAGAACAATGCAATCGAGTACTGAACTAAATCAGATGATAGCGGTGGGTTTTAAGGGAAAGAGTAGGCATTACTGATGACGTATAGTCCCCATTCGGGTCACGAAACCGGTTAGTAAACAATACTAATGTTTAAGCCCACCACGTGTGGGTCGCCATAACGATAACTGGACTACCAGTTAGACGGTTTGGGCCTACAAGGCCCAAGCCCAAACTTATTAATGAATTGGATATGGGATATCTCCTAAATAAAGGAGATATATACCAACTATCCGATATCGGCGAATAGGCCGAAGAGTGAGGAGCACGAAACCTTATCAGTTACGTGTATATAAATAGGGCATCATAGCTCTCGTCTAAGGTACGATTTACAAACCCTAAACTCTTCACAACCCTAAATTCGATTACTTACTCTCACGCC
>LBNU01023245.1:64796-86865 GCA_014162995.1 Artemisia annua
AGCCCGTAATAATTGAGTATATCACTCAAAAGCACGGATATGGGTACGCGCTGGTTCGCCCATTCGAAAAAGCGCGTATATAACCCTACCTTCCCTACGGGGAAGTCCGCGATGGTGTCATTTGGACCTGGCACCTCTGGGTGCAGGTCCAAAGGGATAAAATAATCCGAGGTGAATTGCGTCAGTTCATCCTCGGTTATTTCAGCAGTACAATCATGAAGTTGCAGAATCATTTTGTTTTTAAGAATGGGCGCACGCGCTAAATACCTAGCGTATAGAAACTGATTGCAGAGGGGATTTTGAAGTTTTTTTAAAAATGGAGATAATTCGCTTTTACTGTGATAATCACAGTAAAAATGGAGGATGGTTATATAGTATCTCATCCACCACAGATGACTAACACGTGTACTCCACTAACTAGAATCGTGTGGATGGGAAGTGAAACGATACAAGACACGTGGATAGCCTCTCCACTTCCCAAGGTACCTAAATTGCACTTTTTTGGGCTGATACATCCAACGTGTGTTTTGGCGGTTTAGTTTCGAATTCTTCCCGCGTACGCGTTGGGAATAATTTTGACACGGATTTAGTCTAGCATCCGCAGGTTTTACCCTGCGTACACTAGACTGGGGGGACATGATGACGTATAGTCCCCATTCGGGTCACGAACCCGGTTAGTAAACAATACTAATGTCTAAGCCCACCACGTGTTGGTCGCCAATAGGCCGAAGAGTGAGGAGCACGAAACCTTATCGGTTAAGTGTATATAAATAAGGCATCATAGCTCTTGTCTAAGGTATGATTTACAAACCCTAAACTCTTCACAACCCTAAATTCGATTACTTACTCTCACGCCGGAGGATAATCAGGGGAGACAATCCCTCGATAAGCCTAACGGTGTTTGTTGCTTTCATAGTGCGCAGGTCCCCAAGCATTATTATCTAATTGATACGAGAACAGGAACCCAAACAAGGAACGCCCAACTTTTGTATCAACAATTACTGTTGTTACTATCTTCATCAATTCTTAGTCAGGAAAGGGTTCCTTTGAGTCGATGTAGGTTATGGCACCAAAACGTAAGAATAAGGATGATGATTTTGGAGTCGCTTTTTATTTTATTTACAATTTTGGCCCAAAAGTATCAATTAATAAATTTTAAGGACATGCGTATTCTGGCCTTTTTTCTACATCTGATTTATATGGACGAATTTTTTTAAGATTAGCTAAATTAAGAAATATTTAGACTTTCTTTTAGTATTAAAATCTTCTAAAAAATAATAATTAAAAAAATAATACCAAATAAGGTATGAATTGATTTTTTTGAAATGAAAAATTCCCACTATGGGTTTTGTTTTATTAGGAAAAAGATTTTATTCTTAATTATATTAAACAAATTAAACAAAATAAACATGCATATTACATTTAGAATAGTCAAAAGTATTAGGCTAGCACATGCATATAGTTTTCTTTCTACTTGATACTACAAACCAAAGACCCTTTTGTTTTCCCTTTTCTGTGAGTCGACCAACACTACAAAACCAAACCTTTTTATTTCTTCTCCTATTCGACCAACACCACACAACCCTTGCTACATGTTTTCTCTTCTTCTTCCTTGTCTCGCTGCTACTGTGTCTCGACCACAACCACAAACACCAAGCAAACACACACACACCTCCATCACTACCTTGTCATCTTCTACCTCACAACCTTATAACTCCATAAGCTGCCACCCTCACACCACCATCACCCCTTCGTCACCTTTCTTAAACCCCAAGTAAAAACCACCCCTCGTCACCTTCACATCACCACCCCGCCATTCCCTTAAAAGGGAACATATTTTATTAAAAAGCGAACAATATTTATTAAAAAAAATTCAATTAAAAGGGAACAAGTTTTGTTTTTGTTTTTTGTTTTTTTTGGAAATAAGCCTCAAACGGTCATATATATTAAATGCCAACGTTCCTTTTTTTTTGGTTGATGTGCATACCGATTCGGTATGGGATGACCTTGGAGCATGCCTTCTTCGTGATGCCGGGCTTGTGGTTTTGGAGCATGCCGATCGGCATGCAATGCCGAACCTCCATGACCCTCCCATTGCCACCCCCTAAGGTAAAAAGTTGTGTTTTGTTTAACTGATGCTCATTTGGTGTATCGTCGTATCGCTATTTGAATATTGATCATGTGGCGTAATGTTACATTGGATCTATTTTTCAATAGAATATTATTATGCGGTTACGTCTTACTAGTTACGTTGATTCTATATTTCTATATATGTTGTTAGGATTCTCATGCGATAAGAATGTCATAATTTCTAGAGTAGCCTCGTGTCGTTCGAAAAGATGGTTAAAATGTCAAATTGTGTACTAAACTGGAAGACGGTTGAGTCAGTCATCGAATTAGCCTAGTGATGACGTATCTAGCATCTCAACCTGTGACAACCGTGATTTTAGCAGATTGGTTTGACTTATAGTCTCGATTCATTTGACTTTGTTTGGTGTGAATTAAGTGTTTCATGTGATATATGTGTGAGATACGTATGTTATAGTTATGATTGGTAGGAATATGGAACTAAATCCCTTTGCGTGTGAGGTTATTGAAGTGATTTGAGTAGTGTGAGTTTGGTAAATTCATTTTGAACAACTTTGTGGTGTGGAAATGAATTGTGTAGTTTTGTTGTTTTTGCGGTTTTGCGTAACGAGACTTCGTTCAAGTGTTTGAGCGTGAGTAAGTTACGAGGAGATTATTTTCATGAGTTATATTTAAAAAGAGTGTGGAATTCTATTTTTGGAAACTTTGTTTTGAAAATGATTATTTTTCCGGTTTGTCGTAAAATGAAGGTTTATCGCGAAAGACGTTAGGTTTTGTTATGGGAGTACATAAAATATGAAAATTATGAGGTTTTGAGTATAATAAATTAATTTAATAAAAAATAATAAAAAATATATATGTATATAAAAATTTGGCTAGAAGAGGGATAAGGGGGAAAAAGGAAACCCAATGGTAGCCCAATTACAATTTTAAGCTAAGGAATCCTAGTCCAACTCAAACAAGCCCAACCCCTACCCTTATAAACCTAAACCTACGACCCAAACACCCTTTTTCCTGCAAAATTTGATCGACCAAAAGAGGAGGAGAAGAGAAAAACTAGGGTTTTGCTTTTGAAGCTAAAAATCAAGCGTAAGGTATATTTTTGACGCTAGTTTTCATTCAATTGATGTTTTAATGATATAATTTGTGAAATATAAATTATGATGGAATTAGGGTTTATAAGTTTCTGTAAATTAATGATGTTAAACATGTTAGGATCATTAATTAATAATAGTATGATGATTGGTTAAGAGAATTGAGCGTAAAACATGTTAGTTTGTGAGTTAGGGTTTGGACAAAAAGTTAGGGCTGTAAAGATACGAAGTTATTTAATATTTGGTAATGAGTTAGATCACTAATTTTAACTCTAAATTGTAGTTCAATGAAATAGCTTTTCAAAAAGTCCAACCACGACTGATTTAGCGGTCGGGAAGTTAGTCTTTTGATTTTTACGAGATAAGGTGTCAAAGCTGTTAAACTGGGAAAGAATTTGGGTAAATGTTTGATGGTGCTTAGTGGATGAAAAAGTGTTATTAAGGTTAGCCCTTTTGGAAAAGTTAAGTTTTAGGTCATGTTAGACTCCCACGAATAGGATTTGCGATAAAAAGTTGTGTAAGTATTTTTGTAAAATCAAAAACTTTTGGTGTGCGTTCAGATCCGAATCTGGATAGTTAACAAGTTTGATTTTCTTATGGGAACTTGTGTATGTTATTAGACCATGGGCTTCTGGGATTAGCTTGTATGCTTATTAGAGACCACGGGGAATTTTTGGTGTGAGTTTTTAAGCTTATTTGGTCATTATTTTATGTGGGTGAAAGTACCCTAAAATTCTGCGTTTTCTGAGTTTATGAGTGCAAGGGATTTAGTGAGTGTTATTGGTTGTTAGTGTTTAGTATGGAGTCTAGGAGATCCATGGTGGATCATATGAACCTTAGACATCCATCATATGAATATTACATGGGTTATAGCTTTTAGCTTGGCCGTATGTAATGTGTATCTATTTGTGTGTTGTTTAGATTGTGATTGTGAATTGTTGGAAGCTGCAGAGTTAAGGTGAGTTCATAGTCCCATATTTTTACTTTGTTTTAAACTTGGGATGGGAATGATGCTTGTCTTAAATGTTTTGAGTTACTGTGATTATGTGTGTTTAAAGAGCTTGGACTTATAATGTTATCGTATTAATGCTATGTGGTACATGAAAGTGTGATATGTGATTTCCGATTAGGTTAGCGACCTAATTGATGCTGTGTGATATGTGATTTCCGATTAGGTTAGCGACCTAATTGATGCTGTGTGATTTCCAATTGGGAGGATGCTTATCCTGTTACTCGCGCATGCGACTCAATTGATGATGTGGTTTGGAGCGGGGGTCACGTGCCGGCCCGATGGTTGCCTTGTTGTGTGATGGTTGGTTAATGGATACTTGTAGCTTGTATGATAACTCTATTTATTTGTCCAGCTATGTTTTATAATCACAGTGAACTGGTTGCCTTGAGAGTGTATGTGTGTCTTAAACCTATGAATCTCACCAACATTATGTTGACGTTTTAAGCATCATTTTCAGGTGAGCATTCTAAGGATAAGATAGAAGGAAGTGACTAGAAGAGACTTTGGTTGCATTTGAGAATGAATTGTCTATGTGTTTGGATATGAATTTGTTTGATTTGGTTGAGGATACCTTTGGAGGTTTGTTTTGGTTATTATCTTTTGGGGTATTGTTACAACACTTTGTGTTTGTACTTTGCTCTATTTTATGTGCATGTAGTATTTCTCTATTTAGACACCAGGTGTTGTGATGATATCCATGAAGTTACACACTCGCGTTTCCGCCTTGGCGAGGTGTGACAGATTGGTATCAGAGCCTTGGTTATAGAGAATTAGGTGGTTTAACCTAGACTATAACTTAGGAGTCCCTCATATAGTTGCATTTAGGAACTATGTGTAAGTATAGTATCTTACATGTCTATTTTCCTATTTATATATGAGATGTTTATTTGAGTTTTTGGACGTCCGATGTTTTTCGATATTTAGTTTTGTATGTGTCACACGTAGCAAGTTTCGTTGGACTACCGTTGTCGCTACGGGTTGCAAGAAAGTTGGTAGGATGAAGCGGATCAACAGAAGGATCCTAGTTCCTGCTAGCATGCTTCCGTGTGCGATTGAAGAGAAGTTAACCTTAGAGAATGTGGATGGAAAGGAGATAGAAAGGTACGAGACGAAGGTGGCCGATAAGGAAGGCTTCACCACTAAGTACCCTAGAAAGTGTCCCCAATTCCTTGAAGATGGGGGAGTGGTTTAGTCTAAATCTTGTGATTTGTATGCACTTGTGAATCATAAGGAATTGGAAGAAAGAAATAGAGATGGTTTTGCATGTTGTCGACTACCTCAACATGTAGGAAACAAGAATGGGTGGTTGAGTAAAGATGAAGGGGAGTTAAGATGGAATGGTGTGGATTCGAATCTAGAGTCCGCAGCGAGTAGTAAGTTTAACCGATCTGAGTGGGGAGTATGTGCGAGAATGGAGTTTGAGCCGTTGAGCGACGAATTTTGTTTTGTGTTACGTTTTGGAATTCTTATATTGTCCTTTTCCGTCTGGAGCCATGTTGGAGCACAATTACTCTTGAGTATTGTATCGATCTTATCCGAGTGTTTTTTGATTATAGTGTTTACTTGATTGTTGGAATAGTTCCATGTGAGATGATTGTTTTGCATGAAGTGTTGTCATAGGAGGGAGTACACTTGTGAAAGGGAGCATAGATAATTATGGTGGCCAACATAATTATACATGCGTCACAACACAAGTGGACTTGCAAGTATGATAGCATGGATTGTGATGTTTATGAGGTGCTATGTGATATATGTGCGTTATCATTAAGATGTGTGGTTTTGGAAGTAAGTATGCATGTGGAATAAGCCTTATAACTATGGTCGCGAACATAATTATAAGGGTATCACACCCGTGTACTTGTGACCATAATTACATTGATTGATGTTTGTTGTTATATGTTATGGTAGATGTTATGTGATATCATGTTGATGATGGTTGTATTGTTAGAGAAGTGTTCTCTTAACCGTTTGGGCAGTGGTTATATGTTGAGGTGTAGGTGGTAAGATTCCATCCTACATATCATATCCTGATACCTCAATTATCGGTTGGTACTAATGTGGTGACGATTAAGTTGATTTGTTTGCTAGACTCTTCGTTTGTATACCTAATTCTCTAGATGGCATCCCTATTCGTACCATGATGGTACAGATGCCATATCCTTCCTATTCGGTGTCGTGATTGATATTAGTCATTCGGATTTGTTTTCATTTGGAATTGGTACGTTTCTTTGGTTATTCCATGCATTCATTCCTCGAATGAATGTTATATTATTCTTTGAGTCCTGTTGGTTCGTGATAAGTTGGTGCGGATTTTAATCCCTCCTTTACACACCAATTGGTTTTCGTGACATGTTGTGTGATCTGATAGTATCGATGTTTTCTATGATCTTTATTCGACCGTGGTACGAAGGAGTCTTTATGTTCTTCGCTTGGTTTACAATGTATTGGCGTGAGTGTTCACTGGTATGAGTTCGCTTGATGATTATTGTGATTGAAGTAGCTTGTGGTAGAGAGGTAGAAGCTGATAAAGTTATTCGTGGGTGTACTATGATGTGAGAGGGTATTTCTGTCTGGAAGTTTTGATGTGGTGATAAGGATGAATTGGTTGGCTACGTATAAGGCTGAAGTAATATGCCATAAAAAGGTGGTTCGTATCCCTTTTGAGAATGGCGATGTACTACGAGTACAAGGGGTTTATTCTACCTAGTCATTCCCGATGGGGAGCACCTGTGTTGTTTGTTAAGAAGAAGGATGGTTCGTTCAGGATGTGTATTGACTATCGGGAGTTGAACGAGTTAATGGTTAAGAATCGGTATTCATGGATTTGATGAATCGCGTGTGTAACCCTATGTGGATAAGTGTGTGGTTGTGTTCATCGACGATATCTTGGTCTATTCTAAGACGAATGAGGAGCGTGGAGAAACATCTAAAGTTGATACTTGGTTGCTAGAGAATAAGAAGTTGTATGTCAAGGTATCGAAATGTGAATTTTGGTTACAAGAGGTGCATTTTCTTGGACGTGTGGTGAATAGTGAAGGTGTACTGATGCGTGGTTTTGTGACCTTACAACAGGTTTTACCTCTCGAGGGATCTCAAGAGGCTTACAACCCCACCAGGCAGTGTACCTGACCGATGTAGTATAGGATAGTGGTAAGTACGGGGGATTGATCGTTCTCTCACAGGGAATAGTGTTCGTTAGGATAGAAAAGCTACTCTAATAGGTCTAAGGGTGGAAGGAAGATTCTTTTTGTATTTTTATGTTTTATGGAAAGCAAGTAAAATCTCGGTTTTGGAAGAAGGGCGGAATTAGTTGCTAGTCAACTAACCCAAGTTTACTACTTATGCAAATTAAAATAAAATAAATATCTAAACTATTGTGGTTGTGAAAACAATATGGAGAAAATTGTGTTTACTTAGATTTCATTACTCCCTAACTATCTTTTACCGGTTAATTGATATGTGTGTTACTTGTGTGGATGAAGGGTGTATTCCTAATAACTCATGGAGTGGCATACATATCTCTCCAATTCTATGAGCTCTTATCTCGCCCTATGCCATGCACGGCACAACCATAGGGGTTGTAAACAGTGGCTCATGCGTTAAATACTACCTTAATAGCCTAGTATGCCTCGACTACATGTTTCCCAAGACGTTCAAGCACGTTACCATAAAGGAGGTTGGCCAGTTTTCTTGAGCCTAACATCGATGAAACAATCATCCCAACAAACAACAACACACACCAATTAACCAATAATTAATAGTTAGGTTTCATTAGATCTAAGCAAACACTAGAGAATTTAGCTACTCATGTTAATTGAAAGACAAGCAAGATAGATAGACAACCAACACATAGACATATTGATTGAATTAAAGTGAAGACTTATCTTTAATTAAGCACTAGGGTTCCAAGGGTTGGAAACCCTAAAAGTCACAGAAAATTCGTCTTTAGGGTTTGCCCTAAAAGTTCTCCACAAAGTTCCACACATAATGAATGAAAATTTGGAAAATATATATAGAAAATAAGTTCGGACGGCGTCAGCTTATAGGGCCTGACGCCGTCAGCTCGCCGCCATTAGGGTTCTCGGATGGCCTAGATCCATTTGGGACGTGGTCAGCTTGTAAAACTCTCTGGGCCGTCTCTCTTTAACTTAACACGTGACGGCCTACATCTTCTAACACCTGACGCCGTCAGGTGTAAATTCTTGAAATCTTTCTGGCCTGTCGTTTGATAATTGAATTCCACTCTTTTGTCATCCTTACTGACGGCGTCACCTTGTGACTCCTGACGCCGTCAGGTTGTAATTTCCAGCTTCTTTGAGACTTTGTCGTTTTCTTCACTTTTATGCTCCAAAAACGTCCGAATATGCATGTTTTCCAGAATTCCTCTCAAAAGTACCTAAAATGACAAAAGGAACGATTTAGGGCAATATTTGATCATATTTATACGAATTAGGGCTTAAATGACCCTCTAAAAGCGTAACACTTTTCGTCTCATCATGTACATGTGGATCCTAGTAAGATTGAAGCGGTCAAGAATTGGAAGGCTCCTACGACGTCGTCTGAGATACGCTTTTTCTTAGGATTGGCTGGGTGATTACAGAAGATTTATAGCGAACTTTTCAAGGATTGCTAAACCTCTCACTTTGTTGACTCAGAAGAACAAGAAGTATGTTTGGGGAGAAGAACGAGAGATGGCCTTTCAGTCGCTAAAGGATAGTTTGTGTAATACACCTATTCTGACGTTACCGGATTGGGCCAGATGATTTTGTGTGTATTGTGATGCGTCTAATCAAGGTTTTGGGTGTGTACTAATGCAGAGAGGGAAAGTGATAGCTTATGTTTTCCGACAACTCAAGGTCCATGAGAAGAATTATACCACTCATGATCTAGAGCTTGGTGCGGTTGTATTCGCTCTCAGAAGGAGCTAAATGTGCGCCGAAGAAGATGGATTGAACTGTTTAGTGAATATGATTGTGAGATTCGCTACCAACTTGGAAAAGCGAACGTGGTGGCTGATGCGTTGAGTAGGAAGGAGATGATTAAGCTTAAACGTGTGCGAGCTATGAGCATGACGTTGCAGTCAAGAAATAANCGTTACCGGATTGGGCCAGATGATTTTGTGTGTATTGTGATGCGTCTAATCAAGGTTTTGGGTGTGTACTAATGCAGAGAGGGAAAGTGATAGCTTATGTTTTCCGACAACTCAAGGTCCATGAGAAGAATTATACCACTCATGATCTAGAGCTTGGTGCGGTTGTATTCGCTCTCAAGAATGGGAGACATTATTTGTATGGCACGAAGAGTATTGTTTACATTGATCGTAAGAGTTTTCATCATATTTTTACTCAGAAGGAGCTAAATGTGCGCCGAATAAGATGGATTGAACTGTTTAGTGAATATGATTGTGAGATTCGCTACCAACTTGGAAAAGCGAACGTGGTGGCTGATGCGTTGAGTAGGAAGGAGATGATTAAGCTTAAACGTGTGCGAGCTATGAGCATGAAGTTGCAGTCAAGAAATAAGAGTAAGATATTGGCAAAGCAAGAGGAAGCTCTTAAAGAAGAGAAGGCTATGGTTGAGATGCTGCGTGGGTTAGATCAATAAATGGAGAGAAAGGAGGATGGTGGACTATATTTCCTAGATCTAATATGGGTTCCACTAGTAAAACATGTAAGAAGAATGATTACGTGGTTTAGATCAGCTAATGGAAAGGAATGAATATGGAGGATGGTACTTTGTGGACCAGTTATTGGTTCCACGGGAAGGAGGCATAAGGACGTCAAACATGCAAGGTATTTTATACATCCTAGAACGGATAGGACGTGTTATTACCTCAGCACTAAATGTATTGAGGAGCAAGTATGAAGAGGAATACAAGTGCATTAGCAAGTATTTGATAAGCTTGAATGTGAAGGTTGATATCAACAACTATTAGGATGATGCAACAGCCAGAATGTTTTATAGAACTTTGGGATAGCGTATGAAGATGAGTACGACTTATCATTCTTAAATGAATGGATTAAGTGAGCGTACAACCAGGCGTTGGATAGTATGCTGAAAGCATGGGGGTGTTGGATTTTGGAGGAAGCTGGGGTATGCATTTACCCTTAGCTGAGTTCTCATATAACAATAATTATCATTCTAGTATTAAGAATGTGTCGTTTGAAATATTGTATGGAAGGAAGTGTAGATCATTTGTTCTGTGGTTAGAGGTTGGAACAAGCCAGATAATTGATCCTGAACTGGAACGGAAAACTACGGGTAAGGTTTGCAGATTAAGGAAAGACTTAAGGCATCGAGAGATGATCAAAAGATTTATGCGGATAATCGTCGTAAGCCTTTAGAGTTTAATGTTGTTGGTTTGTGATGTTGAAAGTGTCTCTTTGGAAAGGTGTTGTGCGTTTTGGCAAGAAAGGCAAGTTAGCACCGAGATAAATAGGACCGTTCGTGATTACAGAAAGGAGTGGACTTGTGGCATATCGGTTGAAATTGTTGGAGGAGTTAAGTAGTATGCATGATACGTTTCACGTATCTAATCTAAAGAAGTGTTTGGCGGATGCTAGTTTGTATGTGCCATTAGATGAGGTTAAGGTTGACAAAACCTTTCAGTTTGATGTGGAACTTGTTGAGATTATGGATTGAGATGTTAAGAGAGGAAGCGTGGTAAGTTAGTATCGGTGAAATTACGGTGGGATTTGAAGCGTGGTCCTGAGTTTACCTGGGAACGTGTGGATCAGATGAGATTTAAGCATCCGAATTTGTTTTGCTGATGTGGTTGGTGAGTAGATCGGTTGTAGTTGGATGTAGATCGTTGAAGTTAGATACGGGGATGTCGTACCTACATGTGAGAATTTGTTTGGATTATTGATCGGGGTAGTGTATCTATTTTTCGTGTATCGTTGGAGTATCAGGATGTTTTCGATCGTGTGAATTCGGGTATTTAGTTGGTTCATATTTGGTGGTTCTTTCTCTGTGATTTTTATATCATGGTAGAATCCCACATCGTCATAAGAATGGTTAACGATTTATGATTTTATAGTGTGGTATTATCCTGCTTATATATCCATAAATTTTCTTGAGGTTATTGATGAGACGAGTTGTTAAATCTCGGGACGCGATTTCCCTAAGTGGGGGATGATGTGACAACCATGATTTTAGCAGATTGGTTTGACTTATAGTCTCGATTCATTTGACTTTGTTTGGTGTGAATTAAGTGTTTCATGTGATATATGTGTGAGATATGTATGTTATAGTTATGATTGGCAGGAATATGGAACTAAATCCCTTTGCGTGTGAGGTTATTGAAGTGATTTGAGTAGTGTGAGTTTGGTAAATTCATTTTGAACACCTTTGTGGTGTGGAAATGAATTGTGTAGTTTTGTTGTTTTTGCGGTTTTGCGTAACGAGACTTCGTTCAAGTGTTTGAGCGTGAGTAAGTTACGAGGAGATTATTTTCATGAGTTATATTTAAAAAGAGTGTGAAATTCTATTTTTGGAAACTTTGTTTTGAAAATGATTATTTTTCCGGTTTGTCGTAAAATGAAGGTTTATCGCGAAAGACGTTAGGTTTTGTTATGGGAGTACATAAAATATGAAAATTATGAGGTTTTGAGTATAATAAATTAACTTAATAAAAAATAATAAAAAAATATATATGTATATAAAAATTCGGCTAGAAGAGGGATAAGGGGGAAAAAGGAAACCCAATGGTAGCCCAATTACAATTTTAAGCTAAGGAATCCTAGTCCAACTCAAACAAGCCCAACCCCTACCCTTATAAACCTAAACCCACGACCCAAACACCCTTTTTCCTGCAAAATTTGATCGACCACAAGAGGAGGAGAAGAGAAAAATTAGGGTTTTGCTTTTGAAGCTAAAAATAAAGCGTAAGGTATATTTTTGACGCTAGTTTTCATTCAATTGATGTTTTAATGATATAATTTGTGTAATATAAATTATGATGGAATTAGGGTTTATAAGTTTCTGTAAATTAATGATGTTAAACATGTTAGGATCATTAATTAATAATAGTATGATGATTGGTTAAGACAATTGAGCGTAAAACATGTTAGTTTGCGAGTTAGGGTTTGGACAGAAAGTTAGGGCTATAAAGATACGAAGTTATTTAATAGTTGGTAATGAGTTAGATCACTAATTTTAACTCTAAATTGTAGTTCAATGAAATAGCTTTTCAAAAATTCCAACCACGACTGATTTCGTCGGGAAGTTAGTCTTTTGATTTTTACGAGATAAGGTGTCAAAGCTGTTAAACCGGGACAGAATTTGGGTAAATGTTTGATGGTGCTTAGTGGATGAAAAAGTGTTATTAAGGTTAGCCCTTTTGGAAAAGTTAAGTTTTAGGTCATGTTAGAATCCCACGAACAGGATTCGCGATAAAAAGTTGTGTAAGTATTTTTGTAAAATCAAAAACTTTTGGTGTGCGTTCAGATCCGAATCTGGATAGTTAACAAGTTTGATTTTCTTATGGGAACTTGTGTATGTTATTAGACCATGGGCTTCTGGGATTAGCTTGTATGCTTATGAGAGACCATGGGGAATTTTTGGTGTGAGTTTTTAAGCTTGTTTGGTCATTATTTTATGTGGGTGAAAGTACCCTAAAATTCTGCGTTTTCTGAGTTTATGAGTGCAAGGGATTTAGTGAGTGTTATTGGTTGTTAGTGTTTAGTATGGAGTCTAGGAGATCCATGGTGGATCATATGAACCTTAGACATCCATCATATGAATATTACATGGGTTATAGCTTTTAGCTTGGCCGTATGTAATGTGTATCTGTTTGTGTGTTGTTTAGATTGTGATTGTGAATTGTTGGAAGCTGCAGAGTTAAGGTGAGTTCATAGTCCCATATTTTTACTTTGTTTTAAAACTTGGGATGGGAATGATGCTTGTCTTAAATGTGTTGAGTTACTGTGATTATGTGTGTTTAAAGAGCTTGGACTTATAATGTTATCGTATTAATGCTATGTGGTACATGAAAGTGTGATATGTGATTTCCGATTAGGTTAGCGACCTAATTGATGTTGTGTGATATGTGATTTCCGATTAGGTTAGCGACCTAATTGATGCTGTGTGATATGTGATTTCCGATTAGGTTAGCGACCTAATTGATGCTGTGTGATTTCCAATTGGGAGGATGCTTATCCTGTTACTCGCGCATGCGACTCAATTGATGATGTGGTTTGGAGCGGGGGTCACGTGCCGGCCCGATGGTTGCCTTGTTGTGTGATGGTTGGTTAATGGATACTTGTAGCTTGTATGATAACTTTAATTATTTGTCCAGCTATGTTTTATAATCACAGTGAACTGGTTGCCTTGAGTGTGAATGTGTGTCTTAAACCTATGAATCTCACCAACATTATGTTGACGTTTTAAGCATCATTTTCAGGTGAGCATTCTAAGAATAAGATAGAAGGAAGTGACTAGAAGAGACTTTGGTTGCATTTGAGAATGAATAGTCTATGTGTTTGGATATGAATTTGTTTGATTTGGTTGAAGATACCTTTGGAGGTTTGTTTTGGTTATTATCTTTTGGGGTATTGTTACAACACTTTGTGTTTGTAATTTGCTCTATTTTATGTGCATGTAGTATTTCTCTATTTAGACACCAGGTGTTGTGATGATATCCATGAAGTTACACACTTGCGTTTCCGCCTTGGCGGGGTGTGACACAACCCGTGCTTCACTAAATGAGCTTCGAAGTGGTCGAGTCACGTGTCCTTTCTAGAACGGATACAGGTTATAAAAACGGGTCATCACCCGACATGTGGGTCTCATATACGTCTCCTTATAAATAGCACCCACTCCCGGTGAGCATGTTTTTTTTTTCCTTCACTCTCACTACTTTTATTTTCTCTAAACGATGCTCTTTTGATGATTATCAAACACACATATGATACTTGGCACATACATCATCTCAATCAGTGGTTTTGACGACCGTCGGTTGATGGCCTTTCGAGGCTTCGACCTCGAAACCCCTTCTATATGGTTCTCTCTATCTTTTTAGCACTCTTTTGACTCGTGATTCGACAGGCAGCATCATGAGAGTCGTCAAGACCATCTCAGCGGAAAATTGCTTTAGCACCTTGGGTGGTTACTCTCAAAAGACACAACTACGAAAACCATGAGAGCCGACCACTAGATGTCTAAAAGACAAGGGGTGTTTCTTTTTGTTTCTATATTAAGAGGCTTATAAATATATGTAAAAGAAACAATATTAAATTGGTTTGTGGACCTAATCCCTTAGCTAATAGAAAAAAGAAACGCACCCGTTGCTCAAACAAGCTTGACGTGTTTTAAAGATAAAGTATCCAAGTGCGTCTTCCCAATAATCACATTTCTTGTTTCTAATATATACCATAACTTAGAAGTTGAGTTCATGATTAAGCTTTTGTATTATGTATGTTTTAGCGTACAATACTTTTGGTGCTCTAAGCATAATTGAATAGATGCATATCAAATAGCGACGATAGTCACAGCTTGTCACATTTTACTGTTGTCAACACTTGATTTTTAATTTTCATGTTCAATCGTCAAAGTGTCTAATTCTTCCTATTGTAGGCATGGTTAAGAATGTACTGACGTGGCAACAATTAATATTTAGTGATCCGCTAAGTGCGGGCAATTTTGTCATTTCATCCTCTTCATCTTCTTTTATTTATCTTCTTCTTGAATCTTAGGGCCCGTTTGGTTTGTAATGGTTTTAAGAATTTAGGGTATGCTTGGTAGGGGGTTATGAGGGTGAGGAATGAGAAAGATAGTGAAAAAGATGCTTGCTAAAGTATAATGCAATCACCAATTACCAATAATGGATAATAAGCCATTACCCAATAAATTGGGGGAAATGATTTTCTTTCCCTTTCCCTTTCCCCACCATTATCATTGTCTTTCTCTTTTTCTTTCCTGAGTTTGAATCAAGCACACCCTTAAATTTGATTTTGAATTTGAATTTAATGAGAAAGAGAAAAAAATATATTAAAGTAAGTAAGAGTGAAAAAATGTAATACTTAATAGATGCCAATTAGTTTATACGTTAGATTAAAATCATTAACAAAATAAAATACTCATTATTTTAACATAAAAACAATAGAAATAAATATATATGCTCACTTGGGTCCACACACAATGTTAAAAAGAATTAAAAATAATAATAATAAAAAGGGTTACAAATTTAGAAAACCCACCCAACGTGTGTAAAACCCGAAATTTTTAAACGCGTAAAATACCCAAAGTATTTTTCAATTTATAACTTTTGAAGTACGAATAATAATTATACCTTAAGTATTAAAATGATAATACCTGAGCGTTTCGCGACATTGGAACCTTTGGAACTTATGATAATTAAAAACTACAAAATTTTTATATAAAAAAAAAAAAAAAAAAAAAAAAAAAATTATGCATGTACATGATTTATTAAACGCTAAGGGCACGTTTGGTAGAGAGAAATCTAGTGAAATGAAATGAGGTAGAGAATAGAAATCTAGAGAAATTAAATTGGTTGAGAAATTTAGGTTAATTCCACTGTTTGGTAACAACAGAGAAATTAACCAAATAAATAATTATTATTATTATTATTATTTTTTTGCTTGCTAAGAACAAGAAATAAATCAAAATATATTTCAAGAAGGTACCATCAATTTGTTTCGGTTACAAGTAATTTGTTAACAAAAAAAAAATAAAAAATAAAAAATAAAATAAAATAAAAAAAAGAACATCAGTTTACCAAAATCTTTTATATAATAAAAGAATTACATCATTTCAGAGTTTTTTTGATAAAACAATCTTAGTGGAATAAAAATTGGACCAATCGGAAAGCTCGATTTTGACACATAGGCGAAATCAAGCAATATGATTGGCCAATAAAAAGTCAAAATTGAATTGATTTTGGTCAAACTTTAATAAATTTGGTGGAGAATTTGATTGAGGAAAAAAACACATAAAAATACAGGTGTCAAATTTATGAAAATAAAAGCTTAAAAAAAAGGAGGTAATTAATAAAACATTAGTGGTTGAATTTTAAATATATATATATATGGAGTTAAGTGTAAAATTAAAAATCTCCATTTTTTTTTATAACTTTAGATAATAAACAAATAACCCCTTACACTTTATACCCCCTACACTTTATAATATGAACTTTGTTTACAATTACATGAGTATTAGTATTGGTTTGAGGCTTCCATCCATTAAATTTACAAAATTTTATAAATGTACGAATTAGTTTTAATATACTTTAAATACTTTCTAAAATAAATATTAGTTTGAAATTTTCATCTACTAAATATCTTTTTACTATGTACGTTAAATATAAATAAGAACTCATGTTATTCTATTTAAAAGTTTAATCTATACGTACACAAGTTTGAATATTAAATACAGTTAAATTATTATTAACGGTAATATAAATATCAAATGGTAAGTATGAGTTACTGTGATATGAAAATAAATATACGCGATTGTACTTATAACGACTCATGTAATTATTATTTAAAGTTTATATATAGATATCCGAAAAAACATTTTTAAAAACTTTACGGAGTATATTTTAACTTCATCGACGCTCATTATGTGCTACTAAACTTGCACATTTTGTACAACATGATATTAGTTAAAGTTAAACAACAACATCAACCTCAACATTAACATCTATGTCGGCTAAACAAAGTTAAATCTTTTATCAAATAAATTTTTTACAAAATATTAATTGATATTAATACATAATGAAAAACTCATGCATACTTATTAGTTGTACTTATATCATAATTTTCACGGGTACATTTTTATATATCCATATAGTAAACAAAAATTTTAAAATAAATTTGATTTATGTAAACCCATGTGATCAAAGAACCTTTGGTCCAATAACATTATAAGGAGATACGCTCAAAAATCCAATACAAGGTCGATGCCACGGTTATATTTACAATTTCTGCTAACTATTTTTCTTACTTTCGCACATGTTGATGCTCTAACTTTTTAAAATATACATAAGATTTTCTGTTTTTAAACGATAATACTATATAATTAAATTTTTCTGAAAAACCCCGTGCGTGCACGGGTATTATAACTAGTAAAAGAGTATGGGAAACCCAAATTATGAATTTGAATCAAGTTATTGACATACAAAATCATGCCTAAGACTTCAAAATCTTATACCGCTAATTACATAACCCTCTCTACAAAAAAGAAAAATGAGAACACTTGTACGTTTCTCATGAACAAATACCTAACAAATAGAGATATTTTGATGAAATTAAAGAAGATGCCTAACAAATACAAATTGGATCAGTTTTGATGTGTGGGGTAGATATGTTGATGAAATGCAAGCAGATGGCAACCAAAAGAAATGCAACGATGGAGAAAGCAATGGATTTGAGGAAAATAGTGGATTTGGGGGTTAGGGTTCTTTGATTTATTTAGAGTTGAGAATAGAATGTGGATGACACGTGATTTTAGCATTATATAACCCCACTTTTTCTAGCATTTATGCTTTTTTATTAAATAATATAAGGACAATTCTCAACAAAGGGACCATTATCTCCGCCAAAATGGATGGAAATGAAAGAAATCAAAATACAAAGGACTTTATTTCTCGAGAAATTGCAATTCTCAACCATTTAATTTCTCAAGCTTACCAAACATGAGAAATCGCCTCAATTCCATTTCTTTGGCTTTATTTCTCCTTACCAAACACACCCTTAGTATATGGGCTGAAAAGTTGTATGTCACCTTTAAATCAAAACTTTAAACAAGACCAAGTACATTGTGATTAAAATTTTGGAAAGGGATCAAATCCAATCCCTGGAATTTCGGCATTATTGATTCACTCAATCACATAACTCGCTTTCTTCCCATACATTATTTATAACCGAACATACAACCTTCTCCAAAGCAGAAATATAACAAACTTAGAAAACACTAAAACATGAGGTGACGGCACAGAATAAATTCTCTCCATTCGGTTATCAAAAAGCAACTGTGAGGTCGACTTGGGTCTGGTTTGTGGCTTTTATTTCTTCTGATCCGATTCACAGGAAGAGAAGGGTGGACGAAGGGCTATAGAAAGGGTGGTTAGATCGTGGCTGTTCTGGTTCAAAGGTGGTGTTGATCGTGGGGATAAAAGGTTCAAAGAGGTCCTGGTGGTTTTGGGATTCGACCTTGGTTTGGTTCTGGTCGTGGTTACTTGTTTCTTTCCAGCCGATCTCACAAGAGTATTCACCTCAATCCTTGATCTTTTATTTTGTTTTGGTCTTATCATACACGTATAAACATATCATAAGTTAAGTAAATGAATCAGCTAAAGTATCTATGTATGTATACGAATAACATGTCACCTAAATAATCTATGTGAATCAGCTGTTATTATATGAATGTGTGTACGCGCGCTTGAATGCCACATAAAATCACAAAGATTGACACATAAAATCATGAATGGTAAACTGATCTAATCGGCCTAATATGTTTTGTTTCAAATCAGTTTTATGGATGTTTGTGAATGAGAAATATAGTCACATAAAATCATGTAACATGTCACATGAATAACGACTGGAAAACATAATCTGATCGACCTATTATCTGTTTTGAATTCGAATCATAAATGTTTATGTTGTGACTCATCTAATATACGACCCTAATCATGTTTTAACCTGATCTATACGAGCTTAAAAGTGTACCATACATGCTTGTTCTTTTGTTTTCAAATCGCTAATGACCAAGAGAGGGGCATCGGTTTTATTTTGTGCCATGAGGGGTTGAGTGGTTGTGATGGCTCGCGACATATAATGCACACAAGAAGGGTGTCACGGATTTATTTGTGTCGCGTGAGTAGTATTTCTTTTGATTGATTAATGGTTGGTAAAAGATAATCGTGTGTGAGTTTCAGGGGGTTTAAAGATCAGTCATATTTGACATATTAAAAGAGTAAAACGAGTCTATTTTGGTTTCTGTTGTTCTGTTCGAAATCAGTTTGTTATGCATGCGTATTTGTGGGAGGCGTTTTATTTTGCAAACCCAAAAACTCTCACATACTAATGGATCAATCCTGACCGTCGGATCAAAAAAACATGATTTAAGAATAAAAAACACGGAGGGACCACTTCTGTCAATTCACAAAACTTACCCCCAGCAACCCCACCCTTACACCTCTCACTTTCAACAAAAATCTGTATAAAAAAATCTCACTTTCTCTCTCTAACCTCCATTAAAAAACTGCAACAAACACTCAAAATCAACCGATTTTAACCGTTCAAATCATCAATAAAACACAAAAATGGAAGAATCATCGAGTGCACAAGCAGATCCATGAAAAAAACCGGTTCAAAATGAACCTACTGAATGTCGAGATGAAGGTACGATGCTTCCGACTAATTATTTAGTTGTTTTATTGGTTGTGTTTTTTAGTGTTTACATTTGGTTGAGTTTCTGAGTAAAAAGCTTTGTATACATGGATGCACACCAAGTGTTTGATGAAATGTGTGAGTGAAAAGTATCATACGTATGTATCACCAGTGATATTTGAAGTTGAACTGTATATGTGTATTATCACTAGTGATATTTGTATTTGACTTAACCGTGCAAATCACAATATTGACTGGTAGTGTATCACTAGTGATATCTACATGTTTCAAAATGTTTTACCGCGGTATTTGATAACAATATTGACTGGTAGTGTATCACCTGTGATATAACAGTTAAATTATTGTTGATTGGTAGTATATTTATTTTGATAACAAATAGTTATTTGTTTGAGATATGATATTGAAAACAAATGAACTATTCGTACACTAACAAAAATTATGAAAATATTTTGATGCAGACTTGAATGAGACCTGTGCAAAAAAACAGCATCATCAAACAAAAGAATCAACAACAAGTGCAATTGCCATTGAAGAAAGCACAACATCTCCACAAACAAATTAAAGAAGCTCAAACACCTGTCATATCACAAGTTCCTCCATCACCACAATAGAAGAAAGCTGACGCATATGTGATATCACCAGTGATATCACCTGTGATATCTCCTGTGATATCTCCTGTGATATCACCTGTGATATCACTTGATATCACCTGTGATACACTTGATATCACCTGTGATATCACAGGTGGTATCACCTGTGATATCACATGTGATATCTGATCGCATGTGATATCAAAGGTTCCCCCGAAAGCATCTGGGAATAAAATGAATGTGCTGGATGATGAACCAATGGAGAAGACGGATTTTGAAGAACAAAAGTAAATACAACAAGTTGATGAAAACAGTTGCGTTGTTATGTTTTAATTTATACGGTTATAAATAAATGTGTATAGTTGACAAGTTCGAAGTCAATAGTAGGTATTTAGTTTGACCGAATGTTATTTGTCACAAGAGATTCAAACTCATAGAAATGGGCCATAGCGAGCAATTGTTTAATCCATCTTGATTTGTGAATATTTGTTTGATAAAGTTTTGAGTGGTATTTACTTTAATATGGTAATGTGAAAAGTGTCATACCTGTAGTATCACCAGTGATATTTGAAGTTGAACTGTATATGTGTATTATCACTAGTGATATTTGTATTATCACTTGTGAAATTTTATATACTAGCTTCAAGACCTATAATTTCATTTGATTAATATTAGATGATTTATATTTAAGTTTGATTATCTCAAAAGACCATAACATATATGTAAAAAAAATTAAACAAATACATAAGCATACAAAATATGTTTAATAAACAAAGTTATATACCCCCGCTTCGTAGCGGGTTGTTTGCATACGGAAGTATTATAGGCACCATTAGTATACGTCTCATTAAGATATTTAGTTTTTCCCTTTCTATTCTCAATTCAAACATACCACCTGGGAAGGAGATACAAACCATTTACATATAAAACTTCTTAGCTAACATCCACTCTTGCGACTATAGAGAGACATATAAGTTGAAAAAAAACGATGCAACATAATCATCAATATGGGCACTACGCAAAAACATCAAACAATCTTACAGTTGATCGGTAAAATTGTTTAAAGAAATAACACTTTAAAATTACAGAACTATCAATTGCCGGGTCTTGTAACTCGGCTATAAAGATTCAATTAACTAATATTATAGTGTATGTTTTTGCTGGAAAGTTCAACTACTTTCCTGCACTTTTGTTTATGAACCTAAGCCTCGTACATATATGTATTCAGCCAAAATATTTGCATTTGCTGAACGCTTGATCACAATATATAGTCATGTTCTAGCGAAATGTGTTAACCTCTTTTGATATACCAATAATGAGAAATAAGGTCAACTTTGCTTTAATTGATCGAAGTTAACTTTCTAATATCATATCTAAAAGTATCATACATGTGGATAAAAATCCAATTTAGCATAACATATGAACAAATGGTACACGAATAGATATGTTAGTATGGTATCTTAGTCAAAACCTTTTTTTTTATTAAATGTAGTTTAGTCTCTACCATTCTAGTACTGAAAGTACCATACCTAATTTTTAAGATTAACCAAGATGAATTATCAAATGGTTTACATTGTCTTCACAACTTCAATAAACAAACATCGAATGTAGAAAAAAGCAATGGAAAGTACCTTCAGTTTTGACCTCTATCTCTTTCAATCTCTCCATATATGCTAAGTTAACATTTTACAAATGATAAGTTATATAGATATTGATGCTTTTTAATTTTTTTTAAAAGGATAGTAAACGAAAAAAAATAAAATGTTGTGTTCACATATAAATGCCACAAAAATCTCGGCTTACATATTTAATTGACACATTTGTGTTATCATAATTCAAGCAAATATATTTTCCTTATTTCTAGGGATTTTCACTATTAATTAACCTCCATAATTTACCTCCTTGTGTTTCTCC
>LBNU01023245.1:99234-111377 GCA_014162995.1 Artemisia annua
TTAATCAACAAATAAATTCCAGAATTTTACACCTGACGTCGTCAGGTATTAACTCCTGACGCCGTCAGAGTGGTCTGACAGAAAGTTTTAGTTGTGTTTCCGGAAAATTTCTTGGAAAACCTATGTCTTAATTCCTGGAAATTCTGCAGAAAATCATTATGACTCGATACAAGCATTTGACTCTAACAACTACAAGTATGTATGCTTATTATTTATTGTTGTGATTCATGTTTCGATATGTTCTTTTAAACTTATTTAGATTTCCCTTACACTTAACTTTTGCAAAATACCTTTATATGTAAGACGAAGTTAAAAACAAAATAAAGCATTTTTACAATTTAGTTTGAAGCATGAATCATTAACAAGAAATATAACTTACATACGGAAACAAATAAAATCAAATAAACAAACAAATAAACACACAAAGCTTGGGTTGCCTCCCAAGAAGCGCTTGTTTTTGTTCGAGTCACGAGCCTGACTCTACCCTTATTTAACGGATAAAGGGGAGATTTTCCCAACACTTAAGATTAAGTGCGGGTGGTAGTAGCGATACACACCATCTCGGTGGAGGTATGCCTCATGAGGAAAGAGTGGTGGATGAATTATATACTCAAAGGGGTGTGCTCCATTCATCATAACCTTACCTAGTTCACTTTGGTCAATGGGTGAATTAAAGTTTTCTCCTAAAAAAGGATCATCTTCTATCAACTTCGAGAGACTCCTAGTTGGGAATCCATCTTGACCTAGTAAACCCGGTTTAAACCCATAATGTTTCTTGTGATCAATCATGAATGGGTGATGTAAGTATGTAAGGTCATGGTTCACTCCTATATTAGCTTCCACTCCACATGGCCTAGAGTCTACTACCTTAATCTTAACATTACCCGGACTACATGGTTTGTTGGGTGGATCGGGGCCTATTTCAATTCCTAAATTCTCATCCAAGGATGGAAGATTAGGTAACGGTTTTGGTTGAGGCTCCGATTCATCAAAACTAGGAACTTCCATAGAACTAAAAGAAAGGTCATCACTACAAGTATTCAAACTTATTTCTTCTAGTTGTGTTTGGACCAAGGGTTCAACCTCTATTGGGGTTCCTGTAGTCTCTTCTACTTCTTCCGGGTAGGTCACTGGTGGTGTGTGTACCTCCAATGATGGTAGGACTTGTGGGGTACTTGGTGGGCTTGGGTTATTTACCTCGTCACTCCTCGTCTCAAGATCACCTATATTCTCATCATGTGTTTTAGTAGAACCTAACCCTAACATTTTCCCAAGTATCTCAAGTGCTTCTCTAGGCATCTCAACTTTTATATCCAAATCATAAGGATCATGACTGCTATATTCAAATTGCCCAAAACATTCATCATCTATTTCTTGAGATTCATCGTCATCGATCATAAAACCTAGGTCTTTTTGATCACTGTGATCATGTTCCGCTAAATCCTCCATCACATCAAGGTCACCTATGTGTTCATCTTGTATTATGGCAGTGCCTAACCATGGCATGCAGCTAGGTGGCTCATAAGAAACTATCCTAGGTGAAGGCTCATATGGTGCATAGGTTTCACTAAATGAGGTATTCTGAGGGTTTGATGGAGCTCCTAAGGTGACTTTTTTAAAAGTTTTATGCACCTGGTCTCTTTTCTCAAGGTACTCACTGAAATCAATGCAAATCCAGTTCTCATCATTTCACTACTCCATCTTGAAAAGTCCAAATTGGTGTAGTTATATTTTTTCTGGTAAAACTCTAGTGTCGGACTTGGTGGATTCACGTTCTCCATAATGGCAAATGGAATGGTCAATGAAAATTACGAACAAAGGCACAAAGAATAAGATATACTAAAGAAAATCCTAGAAAAATAAAATAAAAATCTCACTAGAAAGGAATCTAGTGAGTAGACCTAATAAAATAAAAATTCAACCTAAACAATAACTATTCCCCGGCAGCGGCGCCAAAAACTTGATGCGTGGTTTTGTGACCTTACAACAGGTTTTACCTCTCAAGGGATCTCAAGAGGCTTACAACCCCACCAGGCAGTGTACCTGACCGATGTAGTATAGGATAGTGGTAAGTACAGGGGATTGATCGTTCTCTCACAGGGAATAGTGTTCGTTAGGACAGAAAACTACTCTAATAGGTCTAAGGGTGAAGGAAGATTCTTTTTGTATTTTTATATTTTTAGGAAAGCAAGTAAAATCTCGGTTTTGAAGGAGTGGGCGGAATTAGTTGCTAGTCAACTAACCCAAAATTACTACAATTGCAAATAAAATAAAATAACTAAACTATTTGGTTGTGAAAACTATATGGAGAAAAGTTGTGTTTACTTAGACTTCATTACTCCCTAACTATCTTTTACCGGTTAATTGATATGTATGTTACTTGTGTGGATGAAGGGTGTATTCCTAATAACTCATGGAGTGGCATACATATCTCTCCAATTCTATGAGCTCTTATCTCCTCCTATGCCATGCACGGCACAACCATAGGGATTGTAAACAGTGGCTCATGCGTTAAATACTACCTTAATAGCCTAGTATGCCTTGGCTACATGTTTCCCAAGACGTTCAAGCACGTTACCATAAAGGAGGTTGGCCAGTTTTCTTGAGCCTAACATTGATGGAACAATCATCCCAACAAACAACAACACATCAATTAACCAATAATTAATAGTTAGGTTTCATTAGATCTAAGCAAACACAAGAAGAATTTAGCTACACATGTTAATTAAAAGACAAGCAAAAGAGATAATCAACCAACACATAGACATATTGATTGAATTGAAGTGAAGACTTATCTTTAATTAAGCATGAGGGTTCCAAGGGTTGGAAACCCTAAAAAGTACAGAAAATTCGTCTAGGGTTTGGTGCTAAAAGTTCTCCACAAAGTTCCACACTAATGAATGAAAAATAGAAAACTATATATAGACTTTTACACTCTGACGGCGTCAGGTTATAGGGTCTGACGCCGTCAGCCCGCCGCCATAAGGTTTCTCGGATGGCCTAGATCCATTTCTGACGCCGTCACCCTTTGTTGCCTTCTGGGCCGTCACTCTTTAAATTACAACCTGACGGCCTACCACCAATAACACCTGACGGCGTCAGGTGCAAATCTCCAAATTCTTTCTGGCCCGTCATTTGTAAAATGGTTTTCACTCTTTTGTCAATGCTTGCTGACGGCGTCACGTTGTGACTTTGACGCCGTCAGGTAGTAATTCCAGCTTCTTCTGAGACTTTGTCGTTTTCTTCACTTTAATGCTCCAAAAACGTCCAAATATGCATGTTTTCCAGAATTCTTCTCAAAAGTACCTAAAATGACAAAAGTAACGATTTAGGGCAATATTTGATCACATTTATACGAATTAAAGCTTAAATGACCCCTTAAAAGCATAACACTTTTCGTCTCATCACTTCTTAGAACTAAAAAAGACAACTGACCTTCGTAAAAAAATACAAAAACCTACGAAAAATTTTCTTTGAATAAGTTTTTAGGGTTTGGGAAAACATATGGGAAAGTGGAATTGGAAAAGAGACTTTATCAGTTTAACTTTTAACCTCCCCATATTTCTAGCCCTATTTATAGGCAAAGGAAACGAAACGATGAGTTACACTTGGCAAAAATCCATTAGGTCAACACACATTAAATGGGGTACGTGAGACTCACCCTGCAAAGACGTGAGTACAACTGACGTCAACACATACGTCATGTACAATCAAAGGGACGAGTCAAACACACCGTTAAAGAAATGTCAGGATGATGTCGCCTACAGTCAAAAAGACAAAAGAGACACGTCAAATCCCAAAAATAGCGAATTATCCGAGATGGGATTTTCGTACACTTCCCCACGCAAACATTAATACCCATCTTTTCCCAACTCATCATAAAGCCCTGATCGAGGCAGAAAAGCCTGCACCTAGTCATCATCACTAAAAACAAAAATAACATTAGCCTGGAAACAAAGAGCATGAGAAAGAACCCTGGTAGCGCAACACGGACTGGGGGGATTCAGTTACAAAAGTGCAGCATCATATCATTNTTGTGTTGGTCGTAGTAGTGGTATTAGTGAAAAGATGGGGGTACTTCTGACGAATCTGGTCTTCTCGCTCCCAAGTGAACTCGGGACCTCGTTGAGAATTCCAGCGAACCTTGACGATAGGAATTCGACTATGTTTCAATTGCTTAACCTCACGATCCATAATTTCTACGGGCTCTTCGATTTTCTCCTCAAAAGTACCTAAAATGAGAAAAGAAACGACTTTGGGTGAAATCCGATCCAATAATATACGAATTAGGACTCAAACGGACCGCTAAAAACGTAACATTTTTCGTCTCATCATAAATTATAATATCAAATAAAAAAGATGAGTTTTAAACATAAGCAAAAGTTCAAACTTTTATTGAAAAACAAAACCGGTGCATTTAATGTGAAGTATATACAACATCGAGATGGAAGTGCAAGGCTTGCCGGAATTTATCACGTGATATTTAGTAATTAGTATAGAATTAAAAGTCAGCTATGGATTGAGAAGAAGTTGAAAAGGTTGCAAGAATAATTGATGATTTAACCTAATGCAATATATATAGATATATGTATTATGTTAATGCATTTTCATATACAAGTAATTTATGTGTGTTTTCTATTGATGTAGCTCACATTTTTGCGAATTGATTAAAGAAAATGTGCACGAGCATGTATGTAAAGCAACATTTTAATGGTTAAAAGATACTTTTTAGCATGATTAGTTTATGTAAGCATGCAACTTGAATAATGAATATAAAAGAAAATGTACATAATTTTTGCTCAAAGCCATTTGTAAATTAAAAAAATTAAGTTTAAGACATAATAGTGGAGTCCAAAGGTTTTAGGAATTATTAATAGTGTGTTAATTAATATTCATTTAGTTAGCTATTTAGAACTGAGTTTATTAATAAAATTTATTAATATTAGTTAGACTTCAATGTTAATTTTCAATGAAATTAGTTGTACAATAAAATGAGATGAAGCTAAAAAGGTTTGTAACGATTTTTATACAGTTTATGTGGCATTATTATATATACATTATTAAACAAACTTTAACTTACAAACTTAATAAAGAAAACATTTAACGCACATTAAACTATGACCAATTAGATAGACCCCGTGTGCTTCATATTACCATGCAAAAACCATCTAGTGGACAAGTATTACCAAAAGAAATAAAGTCATTTTTCTTATCATGCAAATAAGTCATAGGCCAAAAGAAACAAAGCCATCACAACTTAATAACCAAAAGCTCATATATAAAATACAACACCACAAAACCAAAACAACATCAAATACTTTTAACTTTTTATACAAGAAAGTTAAAACATTTCATACAACAGGCGAAATAATAATTAAGTATACACTCGCCAATATACAGAAAGAATACACGATTAACAATTAGATTCTTAGCCCGTGCGTAGCACGGGTTCTGCATGTCTCGTTTCAAATAAAAATCACTGCAAGCATTAGTTATGTACATTTTCTTTGAAAGGCATATTAATTATGTACATAGACTTGTCACTTTCTTTTTTTCCTTTTAGTCATGCTACCCTCATTTACTTTACCTTTTTCTATTTAAGTCTTCATTTTCACTACTCTCATTTTCACTCACATTTTTATAAAATTCTAAAATTTCCATCTAGGTATCTTTCATTTCTTATCAAAATCCATTTTTCTCATCTTGGCATCACTCACATTTGACAAAAAAAACTAGTTTCTTCGTATGGGTAAGTTGAGTTTTTTCATCTGGGTCTTACTCAAAACTTAGTTTTTCATATGGGTGTTGCTCAAATCTTTAAAAAAACCAATTTTTTCATTTGTGTATAACTCAAATCTTAGTAAAAATAAGTTTTTTTCATTTGGGTGTTGTTTAGATTTATAAAAAAAATAAAAATAAAAAATAAATAAAATCAAGTTTTTTCATCTAGGTATTTTCTAAAACTTCAAAAATTTATATAAAATGAGCTTAACAACACACCAAGAAACATCCCAAAATCCCAAGAAAACATTCATGGAGCCATTATTGGATGCATCAGCCCAAACACCTCACCATACACTTACCATCTCCAAAACCTAAAACCATTTGAAAGAAAAGCATTACAAGACCTCAAACAAAAGCTCACTCAAGAAAATGTTGACATCACCATGTGGGGTGTACCACTGCTTCAAAAATGTCATATTTCACAATCCTAAACTGTTTTAAAGGATTTTCTAAGAAAAAAAGACACCACCCTTCCTTTATTATGTATGCCCAAAACCCTACCATCCAAATCCCGCATTTCACAATCCTAAATAAACCTCACATTTCACAATCCCTTAATAATTCAACTCTTTGCACAATGTCCTCTAAGATCAAAGCCGCATATCTATCACCAGGAAAATGAAAAGATACATGTAAGAGCTACAATCATTCCTATCCGGAAGAAAGGTGCGTTACTACCAAAGAATGAAGACATTAAAGGTAAATGGTATCACCCCAATTGTATGGAATTCCATAAGAATGTGGAGAATGTACAGTCAATTATATGGTTTCATGATCTCAAGGTATTGATTAAACTGGAATTTTGTTTTGGATATTTGTTTAGGCTTGTTTTAACTACTTTAATGTTTATTGTTTTAGTTTTGCTTTAGTTTTAATTACTTTAATGATTTGCCTTTAAAAAAAATACTTTACTGATTTGTTTTAAATTTGATCAATATGCTGTTCAGAAAAACGATTAAGATTTCTTGAAGAGAGATATATTGTTTATTATAAAGAAAAGGATCAATTTAATACATTAAGTATTAATGATCCTAAAGTGGAATATGTTTCCAACAATTAATCCTTTGTTTTTTTTGTTTTATTTTCTAATTAATCCTTTTCCTCTTCAACATTTTCCCTTTTCATCCTCTACATCTCCATCCTCTTCCTCTTTATCATTTTCTTTTTCATCATTGATGTGTGAGATTGCACCCTCGCAAAAATATTTTACTTCTCAAGGGATCTTGAGAAGCTTGCAATCCCCACCAGGCAGTGTACCTGACCGATGTAGTATATAGTGTAGTGGAAAGTACCGGGGGATTGATCGTTCTCTAGGGGAATATTGTCGTTAGGATTGAAAAACTACTCTAATAGGTATAAGGGTGAGGGAAGATTCTTTTTGTGTTTTTTATATTTTTATGAAAGCAAGTAAATATGTCGGGTTTGAAGGAGTCGGCGAAATTAGTTGCTAGTCAACTAACCCAAATAACTACTAATGCAAATAAAGTAAAATAAACTGAAAGTAAATGTTGTGAAAACTATATGGAGAGAAATGTGTTTACTTAGATTTCCTTACTCCCTAACTATCTTTTACCGATTGATTAGTGTGTATTAAGTGCGTGGATGACGGATTGTATTCCTTAATAACGGTCGTGGGGGTGTGTACGGACTTCCCCAACTCTATAAGCTCCTACTTCACTCCTATGTCGAGCCGGCTAAGAAGCTCCTAACATGGGATCACTAGAATTCGCTCATGCATTAAATACAATCAAATAACCTTAGTACACCTTGGTTCATGTTTCTTAAGACGTTCAAGCATGTTACCAATTGGAAGTCTGCCAGTTTTCTTAAGCCTAACATCGATAAACATTCATCCAATACAATCAATAACACACCATTCAATCAATAATCAATAGTTAGGTTTCATTAGATCTAAGCAAACACAAAGAAAACCTAGCCTAGCATGTTAAACAAAAGACAAGAACAAGATAGAATCAAACAACACATAGACATATTGAATGATTAATTGATTACTTATCTTCAATGTAACATGGAAGATCTGAAGGTAAAAAACCTTGAAAAAGCTGCTAAAATTCGTATTAGGGTTTCTCTCTAAAAAGTTCCACACTAATGACTAAAAATTGTGAGAATATATATAGAAAAACAGATCTGACGGCATCACGTTGTAGCTGTGACGCCGTCACCTCGTCGTGCTTAGGGTTTCTTGATGGCCTTCTTGACTCCGTCCCCCTTTGATCTCCCAAAATCCGTTCTGGCTTATCAAGGCTTGACGGCGTCACATCCAAGCTTGACGCCGTCATGGGTACTATTCCAGCAGACTTTAGCACTTTGTCGAATTCTTCACTTTTATGCTCAAAAAACTTCCAAAATGCTTCCTATTCCAGAATTTCTCTCCAAAGTACCTAAAATGACAAAAGGAATGATTTAGGGCAATAATTGATCAAATAAATACGATTTAGGGCTTAAATGACCCCCGAAAAGCGGTACACTTTTCGCCTTATCAAATACCCTGACACTTGAGATTTGCTTGTCCTCAAGCAAATGCGCTTTTATTCTAATCAAAATGCAAGTTAGGGGTCATTTAACACTAATATAAAAGTAATTACAACAAATAATCGTTCCACTTTAATCATAATAAGCAGGTAGATTACACACTAGCACCTCACAAGTAGTGTTTAGATACTCACATCTCTCAGGTGTCATAGAATTATATCTCATAAATGAAAATGAACAATATCTCTCACTACCTGTCATAGCAAATAGATTACCATAGGCTTGGGAAAGGATCGAAAATCTTCTCCACTAGGAGTAAGCACCTAAGATAAACTATCAAAGAGGGCTTTACAAAAAGGGTTGTAATGAGGTGTAGGGATATGATAAACACGGTTTTGTTGGATAAGGCATATTTTACTGGTGGCGAGTTAAAGATCTTGATTAATCGCATGTACAATATGGCGTTGCTAAGCCAAGACTAGACTCGACTTAAGCTAATAAAAAAACTAATAAAAACATAAAATAAACATAAAAAGAAACGGGATGGTAGTCCGTATGTTTTTTTTCTACTTTTCTTTTTCTCGTCATTTTTTTTTGTATTTTTCTTGATTTTTTTTCATACACTCTTGCCCTACCATCCAAAATAATACATCATTGGGGCCTCGGTTCTCCCTTTACACTTGAACTTTTACATACTTTACAATTAACTATTCTAATGACTCGAATTAAGATAATTGAAAAACTTGGAGTACTTTAAAACATTAACGAACATATGGGGGTAATAATTACTTCTTCCCCATTACTCCATTACATTAGTACTTTACCCATGAGTCCCAATCGTCCTAAAACAATATGTACAAGGATATGACTCGACTTAGCAACCATGTAATCAATTAGATAATTAACTAAGGGTTTAAACAAATGTTGTCACAATAATGCACTAAAGGTGAGTGCATACAGGGTAGGCTAAGGCGATTTGGGTGTATATTTAAGTGGGGTGTAACAAATTCTTCCTTTAAGTAAAATGCTTAAAGTTAGAAACGAAAAGGATAGGCTCTGGAGGGTGTACTAGGGGTATTGTGTACCAAAGATGGGTACAACGCAAAAGTGTGGGAGAATTACTTGACCAATGAAGTCAATGTAATTATAATACAGGTGTAAAACATGGGTTAATCCTAATGCCTCTTATCATGTAGTAAATCTAACTACACGAATGTAGTCTCACTTGTGGATTTGGGATGGTCCTATCGCAAGTTCTAGAATCTAAGTGCTACCGGTACACACATCATAGAATAAATGCTTTTCCTACCAATTCTAGGGGCGAACCTCACATATTTGGGGTGGAAAATTTTTTAGTGGTATGGTTTTGTGCTAGTCATATAACTCCTATCCATGAGACGCTCGTTAAGACCAAAGTTTCACTCTTATATGTTGTAAAAAAATTTAAATTTGGCACTAAAATTACCCTAACAGGTATTTTTCTCAGTTTTATTACACATCTACCATCAAACAAACAAAAATCAAGCGTAATTGCATTCTCTAAGGTATCGTAATTTACCCCCCCTTACACTTAAGATGAACATTGTCCCCAATGTTCAAATAACAAGATGTAAAAGTAAATAAGGTAAAGAATGAAAGCAAATACTCCCCTGATTCGCTCGGTGGATAAAGTGGTAACATGGCTAGATCTTCTTCCAAGAAAATGAACGCTCAAAGCTTCCCTTCCGAAATATAAATCATCTTCTTGTGCAAAATAACCTGTTAAACCTGAGAAAACAAACACGAAAACCTGCATAACATCGGCGAGATAAATCTGTATAGGGATATAATGCTTGTGGAATGAATATTTTGCAGATCCCTGGAGTTTATAAGTTAGAGATTTTTTAAAGCATTTTATGATTCCGGAAGAAAAACAAAACTTTCAAAAATTCCATAAAATAGTGCCTGATGCCGTCAGACTGGGTCCTGACGCCGTCAGAGGTGATCTGACAGATTTTCATGTTAAGTTTCCGGAAAATTTATGGAAAAACTCAATTCTTAATTCCTGGAAATCCTGCAAAATATCATTATGACTCGATACAAGCATTTGACTGAAACAATTACTAATATGTCAATTTAATATTGTTATGATTCATGTTCATTTGTTCTTATAAACCGATTTAGGTTTCCCTTAGACTTATCGTTTGCAAAATACCTTTATATGTAGTTAAGACGAAGTTAATAACAAAATAAAGCATTTTCACAATTTTGAAACATGAATCAATAACAATAAAAATAAAACATTCATACGGAAGCAAATAAAATCAAACAAACAAACAAATAAACACACAAAGCTTGGGTTGCCTCTTAAGAAGCGCTTTTCTTTATTAACGAGTCTTGTAGCTAGACTCAAAGTCGGGCTCTATTACGTGACTCCATCATTGGTCACGTCCTCTAGGTCATCCTCGAGCTTAGTCTTATATTCCGGACCTAGTTGCAAGCATTCTTTATAGAAACCAATTATTTTTCTCATGACGAAGTCTACTCCTCTACGTCTATCCTCATCCTTCCTATAGTAGAACGCTTGCTTATGCTCCTTCTCAAGGTTTGACAAAAGTCGGTATTGCTCTATCTTATATGGCATTTGGTAGGCTATCTCATTGGTCTCATCCTTGAACTTAACTATCCCTAGGGATGGGTCATAATTCATTTTAGAAGCCTCAACAAACGGCTTTCTAAAAACTACTTGAGCTAAGCATGCATCTATTACCGGGCGAATGTCCTCAACAATACACATGTAATCCCCTGACTCTACCTACAAAATTACTTATCCATCCCTTGCTAGGAAAAATTCTAAATCCAAGCTACTTTTTCCTAATAAAGTTGTAGTAGGCTCTAGTCATGATGTTTATTGGGGACTCGGGGTCAATGTAAGCTTTCCACACATGTATGTGACCTATATTGCATGGTATGTTGAGATTGGATGGGTCGCCCGTCTTAATGATTGGGTTACCTAAGAAGTATGGTGTTTCGGGTTCATTGAATAAATCCTTATGGTACGCCCGTTCTTCCTTAGTGGGTAACCTATCGCAGTAGTCCTCTTCATTATATACTTCTTCTACTTCCCTCTCCTCACTCTCCTCAATTTTCTTAACTTCCTCCTTATGTTCACTATCTATTTCATTTTTAGGAATTGGCTTAATAGTGACAACATTAACGAAGTGGACTTGTTTGGATGAAGAAGGGTCCTTGATTTGGGGTCCGCTATTTGTGTTCCTAGCGTCCTTATGTGGAGGTGATAGCACTTGGTTGTTGAGGGCCTTCAATAAGTTGTCAATCTTATTGGTCATCTCCGCTTGTTGTTGATTAAATTCGGATTCGAACCTAGCCATACGAGCTTTTTGAGATGCCATAAATTTTGACATTATTCCCTCGAGGTTATTGGTACTACCATAATTATTGGAGGGATTGTCATTGAAAGTACGGTTTGAGGAGGGACCGTTGGGTTGAAAACGATTAGGTGGATTGGAGGAATTGTTTTGGGGCGTGTTTTGGTTTTGTTTCCACCTAAAGTATGGGTGATTTTTCCAAGATGGGTTGTAGGAATCACCTTAAGGGTTTGGATCGGGTTTGAAAGTGTACCACTTGTCTCCCGCTCCGTCGGTACGCGAGGATGCGTAGTCCGCAAAAGCTTGTTCGGGGAGTTCCATGCAATCACGAGTGTCGTGGGGACCACTACATATTTCGCACGAAGAAGTGATTTTGTTCACTTGGCTTGAAGGTTTAGGAGCCTCGTAGGATTTCATAAGAAACTTGAATTGGTCTTCAAGTTCTATGATCCTACGGTCGGAAGTGCTTGAATTGTTCGAAGGCAAAGATATTGCCTT